>JAIFZK010000173.1:7015000-7235000 GCA_027481765.1 Tenualosa thibaudeaui | reverse complement strand
TCTTAGTGTTCCTGTCAGTGCAGCTGTGTGTGTGTCAATGTGTATGTGTGTAAACGTGTGTGTATGTGTGTGTCTGTCTGTGTGTGTGTGAGGGAGAGAGTAAGAGCCCAGCACCTAGCTGCCAGTCTCCATAAACCTCCCTGTTCCTTTCTTTCCCCCTTGTGCCCTGTTTGACTTTCTCCTTCTCTCTCGTCTCTCGTGCCTGTCAGTCTGTGAGCATTTTATTGACAGCTCTTCACATTAGTTTGCATAAATAGCTGTCCGTCGCAGGAGTTGTGCTGCTGAAACACACACTGCTCTTACTTGTTATTACTTGTTGAATTCCCTATTCACTCATGATAATTATGTTGATCCATTGTCTCTGCATACGAATATGAATACTTACTGCCCCCTGGAGACTGTGTGTGTGTGAGTTTGTGTTTGTGTGTGTGTGTGTGTGTGTGTGTGTGTGTGTGAGTTTGTGTGTGTGTGTGTGTGTGTGTGTGTGTGTGTGCGTGCTTGTTTGTGTGCATGCTCGCTGTCACAGTGTGATCACACATATATTCTGAAATCTCTTCTCCTTTGTCTTTGTTCTTAGGGTTTAAATATCATCTTCAATGTGGCCCTGGCTCTGCTGAAGGTAAGTTAACTATCTGTTTTTATCTGAACTGAACACATTAAAACTGTCTCGAGTCCATGCCTGTCACTACTCTGAGTGGGGCATTCTGAAAGAGCTTGGCATGGTGCATTAAGAAGCCTATGAGATGTAGAACTGTAGAACTGCAGAACTGCAGAAATGAGGGGGGCAATGAGATGCCCCTGGAAGAGTAGGTGAGAGGAGGAGCAGAAGGAGCATAGTGCTGTGCTCTTCTCATCTCAGCACACTAGAGTGCAACACTGGTCCTCCACAGCTAAATGGGCAGTGTGTGTCTCCCTCTACTGGTCTTTATGGGAAATACACACACACCACATTAGACTGTTATTTATTCTGAACAGTTTGTCCCAACCCATGCCTTAGCGCTCTTCATAATGGCAGGCCAGACCTACTTAATTTTCGACCAAAGCTGTGATTTGGAGCACTAATATTAGCTTTTTCACATTAAGGAGTAAACTCTTAAACATAAACATAACAAACAGAAAGGTGTGTGTATTGTGCATAGGGACCCGGGTTCAAATCCATCCAGTTTATTTCCTGGTGACACTTTCTCTGAGGGAATACGGTTGCTTTAATATAGGGCTCTTCAGAATTATGCAGATCTTCTGAGGTTCGTTATTTCATAAGATTAACAGAAGGTAGCACTACTAGGATCCTCAAGCTTTTCCTCTATAGCGCAGGGGCTCTTTAGTAGCCGTGGGAATCAGTAACATCAAAAATTTACCTTGGAAAAAAACAAGACACACCACATTTATTTTTAATAAGCATAAGCAAGGCAATCAGACTGACCAACACATTTCATCTAGGTTGAGTTAGCACGTTAGTTTGAATACATAGCAGCTATGTGCTCACTCATACAATGGTAGAGTCCAAAGCACCCAACTACCTTTACTCCCGTTAAGTGTTACGTACATTCATACATGGGATTTGACAGAGATTTCAAGGAAGCACTCTACACAATATGTACTAAAAAAATGCTATCAGTGACTGTATAGAGATAGACAGTTTCTAGGCTGATTAAATTCAATCTAAACATGTGAGGTAAGTGGGATTAGTATGAATGCATGACTGAATAGATAAACACAAAGTAAACAGTAAAAAAAACAGACGAAAGTTTCAAAGAAATGGTCAGAAGACTTTGTCATATGATCTCAGACACTTGGAGGCCTGACTATTTAGCACCATTCATTGCCTGGGTGCAGTACACTCAACCACTGAAGCCATTATGTCATATATTTTTTGTAGTTAAGCACTAATATTTGTCAAATCCTGTAAGTTTTTCTGATTCATTATATATTTGTATTCCACATCGTTCTGCAAGTTGTCCGTTCAGTTAGAGATGAAACTTTACAGTGAATGAAGTCAGCAGATAATATAATAATGTGTAAAACTTTAAAGTTCTTCCTCAGTGGAAGTCACAAAACAATAACATTTCTTTTAAAAAGACTCGTGAAGTTTCTATTTTTCATTTTGGCAGGTAGCCATATACTGTAATGAGCGAGGTATTGAGTTGTCTGTCTTTCAAAATCAGATAATAAGTGCCCAGAACCCAGCACTTCCGTATTATATTACAGAAATCATTTCTATGTGTTGCTGGGGCTGGGGCTTTAGTTAACAGTAGTTAACAGTAATTGTGAATAAGTGAATTGCCCAAATGTGGATTTCCATGTCCAGCAACAGAATATAGGTTCAGTAAACACACCATTTTGCCAATGAAAAAGCACAGAAGTGATGTAATGTACCAGTTCATATAGCCAAGAAGAGTTCTTTCAGACCGTACAAACTGTAATCAGAGATGTACTTGGTCCAGAAATGTGAAAGTGATTGGTTTGAAGTTTCAACACACAAGGCCCACTCATACTCAGTTCCGTTAGATGGTGGTCCACTTAAAATACATGATAGTAAATTATAATAAGAGAACTAAGTTGCTCAAGTAATATCCTTCCCTTATTTCTAGCTGACTTCATCTTTGCTGTGTGACAGCAAGTTGTATTTATGTGTCAGTACCAAGGACAAAAAAGCCAAGCTGTAATAGCAAGCTAAAGGGAGCTGCGGTGCCATTTGACCTGGTGAGCATCGAGCGGCTGCTCCTGGAGATGTGCTGGTGTTTTGAGCAGAGCCTAATGGAGTTCTCCATCATCCAGCCAAGAAAGGAGTCTGTGTCCATTGATTCTCCTGGAGTTCATGTTGCATATGCTTGACTCCCCCAATGACAAGCTATCAATTGCTGCTAAGAGAGTAGGTCAGAGCAGGTCCCACTGTGAGACAAGAGGCTCCTACTCCACTGTTCTGTGGTGTTTTCACACTGTTACTTTTGTTTTTCTTCCTTGGTTACACAGCTGGCTTCATATTAGGCTATATAATGCTTCAAAAAGTACATTGTCCATTGTTCAGGATATGAGCATGCACTAGATGCTGCTTGCTGTGTTTCCATGTAAGTTTGTGCAGCACAATAGATTCTTCTGCTGAGTGAATGCCATGCATTTAATTGAAAATCTTTTCTCCATGGCATAATCAGACTGCACTGAATGCAGGTCTGGACTGTTTTGCATCAAGCTGGATAAAGGTTTACCTTAGGCTATTCAGCAATTACACTGTGACTAATCAAACATGTTCTGCTGCTTTGTTATTCCAATGTGCACTGGATGCCTGCAGGGGGCAGCCACACGCATGTGATGGTATTTAAAAGACGATCAAGTCATCCATCTCTCAGTGCACTGCTCTCTCTCTCTCTCTCTCTCTCTTTCTTTCTTTCTTTCTTTCTCTCTCTTCCTCTCTCTTCCTCTTTCTCTCTTTCTCTCGGGCCCCATGCACTGCGTTCCCCAGCTTATGAATAGAGCAGTGGGGAGAGAGAGATGGATAGGCTCGGTTTAAGCTGGGGGAATTAAAGTCCCACCACAGTACTTGAAACAGACAGATCTTTCGTCAGACTGAAGCTGGTTCTTTATTATGTTAATGCACAATGTTACGATGACTGCAGCCATTTGTGCACTCCATGATGTGCTGTCTGTGCTTTGTCTGTGCCAAATGGCTTGTGGTGGGAGACTGAAGCGTTTTTGAGAGAGAAGTATGTGGGCAGTGCATGTGCGTGTTGGAGGCTGGAGAAGGAGGGAGGATGAGGAGAAAAGGGAGGGGTGAGGGACTGAGGGGGTTGCACTGTCTCACTCTGATTGGCTAGTTATTACGGCATTCTCCCCGGAGGCTCCCCATTGCCCTCCCCCCAACCACCTCTATCTATTTTCTTCTCCATCTCTCCCTTGCTCTCTCTCCCTCCTCCCCCCGCTCTCTCTCTTTTCCTCTCGCTCCGTTTGCTCACGTGCCCTCCTGACTGCCATCACGGAGAGAGAAAGAGAGAGAGCGAGAGCACGCGTGCAAAAGCAGCATCAGCAGAAGCATTAGCGCTGAGCATCGTTAGCAGTTAGCAACAGCAGCTAAGCCAGCGTGCTGTTGGGAGAAAAAAAAAAGGGCGCTGTCACTCTGCCTCTGTCTCTACCAGCCATGAGGACCACCAGCTCGCCATCAACCCTGCCTGCGTCAGGACCCCTGCCTCCGCATCAGCCCCTCCTCTCCTCCGCTCGACACCCCCCTCCTCCTGCTCCTGCGCTCTCTCGCTCCTCTCCTCTCGGCCGCCGCTTCTAGCATCGGTGTCATCTCTGGCAGCTCTTACTCTGCTCTCGTGCTCGCCTCCTCTTCGCCACGTCGGTCTCTCCGGTCAGCTCGGCGCCTCCTCAGCATAGTGTGGGGGGGCAACAGCTTGGTTGTCGCTCCGGACTGGAAGGACCAGACGGAGGAGTGGATACGTCCGGCTTTGGATGTGTGCAATAGGGTGGTGACTGACCAGTAGTCACTCTCATCAGAGCGCTGCCTGTGCATGCTGCCCACCTGACTCAGTCAGCAAGATTCTCTCTCTCTCTCTCTTCTTATTCCTCCTCTACTCCGTGCTTTGGATCAGATCGTTGATGACTTGGGTCTCTCCAAGTCTGTTTTCTCCACCACACTGGAAAGGAGCTCTGCTTGGAGTAGCTGAACTAGGAGCACAGTTCTGGAAACTCCCTAAAACTAATGCCCTACTGGATGGCGAAGTGGGAACGAATAAGAAGGACCCCCCTCTATAATCATGCAAACTTACCTCAGAAATTCCTTTAGCTCTTTCTTGGTCTTGCTGTGAAACGTGTGTGAAACTTGGCCACAGCAGTGGGCAGGGAAGTGGACCATCTGTGTGTGATGCTCACTGAGCGAGACTAAACAAACAGCCTCCATTTTGCCTCTTCTCTCAGCCTCTCTCTGGGACAGGAAGCTGGGAGGAGAAAAGAGATGCGCCTGTTTGAAGTGCAGTGTTTTGATAGTTCTCGTTTCTGTCGGCACTAGAATAGAGGCACTCAGCTGAAACAAACTTAGAAACCCTTAGTCTCCTCTCCTCTGTGGCATTTCCACGCTTACTCTCATCTGACTGCCATCTTTCTCTCTCTCTCTCTCTCTCTCTCTCTCTCTCTTTCTCTCCCTCTCTCTCTCCCTCTCCATCTCATGTGTTAAATTCCCTTCTCTCTGCCCCCCCATATAGAGGAGGGCTTCTCCTTTTGGAAGAAAAATCAGGATGTATACGATGTATCGTTTGGCGTCTGTTTCACAGATCCCGCACACCCACCCCAGCTGTTGCCAGGCAACTGTGCACTAATTTGACAGGTGTGCGTGGAAGGCACAGTCATCGGGAGGATAAACAGGCCTGAGGAGCGACCATCCCGGCATGCTGAACAGGACTATATGACCCACAGTGGCTTCCAGCTTTCGGACCCGAAAAAAACACCGCCCTGCCATAATGTAGTCACTGCCAGATCTTTCTAAAGCCATCTGTATCCCTGATTGCGGAGAATTTGGTGGTGGCGTATTTCTTCTGTTTGGTGCTAAGGTGACGTGGAGCAAGTGGAGGCATGGTGATGGTCAGTCTGTCTCCTGGCGCTCACCCTGCTCATTGCTGCATTTCCGCCATAGACTCTGGATCCCGTGCCAGGCCAGTTGGGAGAGCTCTCCAGAGACACTTCACAGTGCGGTGACAGGGCTGGACGAGCATGGACCTTTTGACTGCTTGAAAGCCTTTGTACTTCTAACACAGCAAAACTGCCCTTGAGCCCATTTAATTTTCTTTTCAAAGCAAGCCAAAAAGAGCATTAGTGAAAGCAACAAACAAAAACAAAAATGGCTGACGAGAGCCATGACCCCAGTGACTCTTCCAAGCCCAACCTCACCTCCCGTCCTGGGGACTCAGAGGGTGAGAAAGGGTCCTCGCGTGAGCTGACCCAGGATGTCACCCCAGACAAGGAGCTGCCCACCACGCTGCCCCCGGCTGTGTGTCGGACCCTGGAAGATGGGCCTCCTGGGCAAGACCACAGCGGGGAGGGTGTGGGAATGGGCGCAGACCCAACGACCCGAGTCCTTGGGCTACTGGGGATGGGCCACCGCCTCTTTGTGCCCCGACTCCTGGCGGTGAGAGGAGGCAGAGGTTCACAGAGGGAGGGAGGGAGAGAGAGAGAGACTTATCAGATCAATTTTCTTAAGAAGCAATGAAGAATCTCTATTACGGTGCTTAAGTTGGTGCTGGTCTGTCAGATATTAAAGACAATTAGAGTCTTGAATTAGTGTTGCATTAGTGCTGCATAGAGGGTTTAAATGAGGCTGAGCATAAGCAAAAAGCAGTGATGGTATAATTCAGCTCAATTAAAATTCTCATTTAAATGGTAAAAGAGGATAAAGTTGTTGTTGTTTTTTTTACCAGAAGGTGGTGCTGTTTTATTGCAATCAATTATGATTGTCAGCTAATAGATCCATGTAATCAGTAAGTCTAACTTAATTAGCTTAATGAGTGAAGTGGGAATAGAGCATGATACCTTAATGCCCATCACTCCTCCCAGTTCATGCATGCCATCATGTGTGTGTCTCCTCTGTCCTCTCTCAGACCTCCAAGGAGGACCTGCTGCAGGCTGATTTTGAGGGTGCCCTCAAGTTCTTCCGGGTGCAGCTGCCCAAGCGCTACCGCGCGGCTGAAAACGCCCGACGCCTCATGGAGCAGGCCTGCAACATCAAGGTAGGTGCTGAGCCCTGCACACACACACTCCCACTCACACACACACCTTTATCACACACATCCCTACGGGGGAACAGCTATACCCAGTCCCTTTTTGGAAAGGCGTGTGTGTGTCTGTAGTCTTTTATGGAGTTGCCATCTCAGATTTGTAGATGTTGAGTTGCTAAGGGCAGTGCAGGAAAGGTCAATGCTCTAACAGAGCTGATTCAGAGTCAGCTAAAATGGCAGTGGAGGGGGATTGAATGTGGATATAATGTGTGTGTGCGATGTATGTGAAGTCTATCCTCAGTATGCTGTCGAAACTGCATTTAAAACAAAGGAATAGCTTTAATTCCAATCCACTCCACTCTACTCTTTAGGGTTGTTTTCAGCAAATGGCATTTTGAAATGAGGAATCAAAAAGAAGTGAATTTGATGGCTTGTTACGGTCAATAATTTCCCCCACCTACCTGTGTGTACTTTTAAAAGCAGTAGTAGCCACAGTCTTTATGGTTGTTTTCACCAGATGCCATGTTGAAATGAGGAGTTAAAAAGAGGTAGACTTGATGTGTTGTTATGGCCAGTTGGGCAGTTGCATTGTTGTTAGCACTTAGTTGTTTGGCTCTCCTGGGAGGCCTGAGGTCATGCACAGTGCATGTGTCTACAGGATACTGCACACCAGCCAATATGACCAGGGGAGTTCCAGAGGATCAGCAAAAAGCTCCCACTGCAGCAGTTTATCTCATAAACATTGCCATGGTGTTAGTGTGTGTGTGTGTGTGTGTGTGTGTGTGTGTGTGTGTTTTGGCCAAGTGTCTATGTCTATACTTGTGGTGAAAGAGGTAAAAGAGGCTCACAGGACTCAGGAAGGAAGAGAGAGGAGTTTGCGTGATTTGAAGCAAGATAGCTCAACCACCGTCACACAACCGCAGCTGTGGTGCATTTTACTCTTTCTCTCTCACATAGATCCTCCCACTCTGTCTTTCTTCCTATCGCTCTCTCTCTCTCTTTCTGTCATAAATGCTTACTTGCCTTTCCCCCTGATTTTCCAACTCACACCACTGCTTACCAGCAATGTGTTACTGGAAAAACTTATTCTACAAACCTACCACAGCTTGTTGTTCTGTTCTGTACATCTACATTTGTAGAGGCTCAGAAGTACCTATGTCAGTATAGAACACTGATAAGACATTGATATTGTGCTGACATTTAAAGCAGTGTTCAGCCATTGTGGGAATTGTAGGAGTCATGATTGATGACCAACTGACCTTTGCTGGTCACGTTGCCTCTGTAGCTCGGTCATGCTGTTCAACATCATGAAGACCAGGCCGTACCTAACCCTAATTGCAACCCAGCTCCTGGTACAGACCCTGGTTATCTCTCGCCTTGACTATTGCAGTGCCCTCCTATCAGGTCTTCCAGCCTGTGCTGTGAGACCGCTACAGATGATCCAGAATGCAGCTGCATGTCTGGTTTTCAACCAGCCAAAAAGAGCGCATGTCATACCTCTGTTCATTGAACTCCACTGGCTACCCTTAGCCGCTCGCATCAAATTCAAAGCCCTAATGTTGGCTCACAGGGTGATGGATGTCTAGCATGGCCAATACCTTCCAAGTGCTACCAGAACAACAGATACCCTCACAACCTTCAAGAAATTCTTGAAGACCCAGCTCTTCCAAGAATTTATCCTGGCTTAAAATTACTGCATTCCAGGAATGCACTTACAATGCACCTCCCACTCTCTCTCTACAGTGGACTTTCATTACACTCCTTTCATCTCAAAATACTGCTAAATGCATAAATGTAAATGAGTTACAATGTTGAAGTGGTCCAGAGGTGTATTGGTAAGTATTAAGTAATCAAAGATGACTTGCAAATGACCCAGGGTGTGTTCAGAGCAGAGGTGTTTTCCATGCAAACTAAGAGTGAAATGGATTGCATTTATATAACGCTTTTCTACTCCTGCAAGCACTCAAAGTTCTTTACAGTGTAGTGCTTTGAACCAGTGCAGTGGTTGGGTAAAGCACAGCAGTCAGACTGAGCTGGTGGTAGAGACAAGCAGACTAAATTTAAGAGTTTGGCTCTTTTGATGACTGCATGTTTACTAGAGTGTTGCACTGAGGGTCTGTGAGAGGGGACTGCTGGAGCACTTCTGGGAAAACTGTTGAGATAGATAGATAGATAGATAGATAGAGAGAGATACTGTATTCATCCAGAAGAAAATTAAGGACAATTAATTTAGACAATCAGCATTCCTAACCAGAGCTCCAGACAAACTCTGGAACTCTAGTCCAGCCCATAATTAGACTTAACATAAGTCTCAGTCATTCTCAAAGGGCACAGAAAGCATGTCTGAAGACAAATCAATCGTAAGATAATTGATCTTTGCATGAGACAGATTTCCATCATGGCCACGTATGGATTTTGGCTGATGTTTGTGGTGCTTGTGGATATGGTGTCTGCTTTTATTGCTTGTACTGTCAGTATTGTGGCCTATTGCATTATCTCTCGTTCATTTCCCTGCCCAGGAAGCACAGAGGAAGGGTCCTAGGAAGGGTCCGAGGAGCTGGAGAGGGAAGAGTGGCACATAGGAGTAGACATTATGGGGAAGGGAGCTTTGAGGTTACTGTTGGGAAGGTTTTGGACGGAGCAGTTTGTAAAGTTTGAGCGTTTGTAGAGGCAGGAGTAGCCTGTATGTTCAGGCTGTATTAAAGTACCCAAGCAAGAGAGGCAAGACAGACGGAGAGGATGAGCGTGCTGAAGAGAGGCTTGGAAGAGGAGTGTGAGGAGTGTGTCGGTGAGCGGATGCTGATGTGGGATGAGGAGACTGTGTGATGTCATGGGATTTAGAGTCTCGTGCTCTTTGAGGTGTCAGTCTGGCTCAGAACTCCCTTTTTTTCCCTCAGCGTTTAAATTTGCATAAATTGTTGGCTCGGTAAAATTTAGCAACACAGATTTGACCCCCATCTCTTTTTCTGGAAGTTTCTGCTGCTCATGAAAAGCCTGTGCAGTTCTGCCTGCCTGCCTGTCTGTGTGTTGTGTGAATCGCAGTATGTCTTTGTATGCAAATCTGTTTCTGTATGTATGTGTTGTGTATGTCAGTCTCAGTAGGTTTTTGTATGCTAGATGCAAGCTTATGTTTTCGTGTGTGTGTATTTTGTGTGTGTATTTGTTGGTGTGTGATTGGTTCTCTGAGGAGGGCAAGTTCTATTAGAAACGGATGAGGAGAACTCGGAGTAAACCCAGCTCCATCTCCCTCATATGTGGACTTTATGAACACACACACACACACACACGTGCCAGAGGGTACAGGCCGACCCAGTGCTCATAATTTTCACTGCCAGAGGAGCCAGCAGCTCGTCATTAGTCTGTGCCTTTGCATTCTCCTGCACTCCCAAGCTCCTGCCCCACTTCAGAGCAGTCAGGGAGGGAGGCAGGGAGGCCATGGAGTCTTGCTTTGATTTTTGTGTACATTTTCAAGAGGCTCAGCTCTGCCGATAATCAGCTTACTACGCGCTGGAATTCACTGGCACCTGCTCATGGTGAAAAGGGGCAGAGTCTCGGTGTGAGTAAGCAATAACCTGCATCTGCTGCCGCCCAGCTTCGCTCCACTCGGGGGGGATTATGGGAAGCTATTTGAATTTTCACCACCCCCGGAAAAAAGTAGTGAAGAGGAGACTTAGCATTCCGAGGCGACCCCGAAACGTTGGAGGGGTTTAGGAGGAGCGCACTTCAAAGCCGAGGCAGACAGGGAGACGACTGCCCGGGTGTGCATGTGATTAAACTGGGCTGGGTGGGTGTGTGTGAGTGTGTCTGTGTGTGTGTGTGTGTGTGTGTGTGTGTGTGTGTGTGTGTGTATGCGCGCGTGCGCCTACCTGCAGTCGGCTTCACAACAAAACCCTGTTAGCATTTAACCCCCTCCACTGCTGAGGAACAGGAGGTAAGAGAGGTAGGAAATGGCAAAATATGGAAACAGACTCCCAACTAGATTCCAGGAGGCACAGCAGAGAGACACAGCAGCAGCAGGGTGGTAAGAACAGGAACAAGGGGAGGATGCCTCTCTATACCCACCCCACCCCCACCCCCCCACACACACACACACACCACCCCTCCATGCTGATATGAGGGCAGATAAAGCAGCCCACTCCTCCCACTGAGCCCGGGGGAGCTGGGGAGGATCCAGGCTGAGTGCGCTGGACTGGAGAGAAAAGCAGAGCCGAGGAGAGGAAAGGAGAGTGTCACACAGACCCTCAGAGCTCCCAGTGTTCCGTAGAAAGACTGAGTCATTGCTGCTTGTCATACAGGAGCACACACTTCCCTCTGCCACCCGCCACTCACAATGTTCTGGGTCGGTGTGTACAAGGGAGTGTGATTGTGTGTGTGTGTGTGTGTGTGTGTGTGTGTGTGTGTGTGTGTGTGTGTGTGTGTGTGTGTGTGTGTGTGTGTGTGTGAGTACACGTGGGGCTAACGGAACTTATCAGTGGAGGACCGCAAGGAATGCGCTGTGCAAACTGAGTGAGGACAAACGTCAGCGAGCGCAGAGAACAGAGAGACAAAAGAGAAGGACGTGTGTGTGTGTGTGTGTGTGTGTTTGTGTGTGTGTGTGAGAGAGAGAAACTAAGTGAAAGAGTGAGAAAGTGGAGACAGAGAGCTGGCCTCTTTTCCTCTCAAGTACACCTAGTGTTGTAGGACAGAGAGGTCCAGTGAGGGTGGAACACCTGATCCTCAGCTCCTCAGCACTACACACCTGAGAGAGCACACCACACACAATAGCAGGTGTGTTTGTGGGAGCCAGCACACAAGTATGTGTGTATGTGTGTGTCTGTCCCTTAAGGCTCTCCTGCTTGCTTTCTTCCCGCCTCCAAAAGGGGTGTGGCCTGTCTCATGAGAGAGTGTAGCCAGTGTAGTTTCTCTCTGTGCTTTGAGTCAGCTGCTCTCTCTCTCTCTCTCTCTCTCTCTCTCGTTCTGTGTCCCTCACTCTGGGACTAGCCATCTCGCTCGCTCACTCACTCTCACTCGGACTCTTGGCAAAATGATGGAGGAAGTGTCCATCACGGTGGCGTACGACGCTCATGTCATCAACCAGATCTGTGACGAGGACTTCCTGGCCAGCCTGGTGGCCGACTCCAAGCCCCGATGTGTGGTAAGGGCTGCGTTTTGTTTCCATGGTCACAGGAAGCTGAAAGCTGTCACAGGTTTCTGGTTTAGGTGGATTCACTAGCAGCACTGTCTTAAGCGGCACAGATGTAGAACCTAGTCAACTGCCTTGTATGCGTGTATGTGTGTGTTGTGTGTGTCTTTGCGTATGCTCTAATCTGTGTGTGTGAGTGTGTGTGTGAGTGAGTGAGGCTGCACAGAGACGTTCCTGTGTAGTACACAAGTACTTTTGCCTTTCTATGTCTCCTTGCAGTCAGCAAACCGTGTGCAGAGTAATATCATTACATGCTGTCAGTTTTTTTCAATTATCCCTTAGTCTTGACTCAAGGGGATCTCTATGCTTGAGTCTGAGTCTGGGTGTGTGTGTGCCAGTGCTTGTGTCAAGATGCCCTTCAGACTGGAATGGCATTCTAAACTTTTGTAGATTTTTTGTGTATCTGTGGTAGCGTAGTTTCCCGTTGACGAGCATATACTTTAATGTGAATTATCTGCTTTGTAATGTTGTTCCAGACAAGTAATGTGTATTTCTGATGATGCCCTGAGAGAAGACTAAGTCCAGTAGTATCAGATTCACTAGAATGTTACAGAAACATTAGCAGACCATTTTAGAAATGTCATTGATTTACCTTGCTCCTTGCTGGAGTTTATTCTGATACCAGTTCAGCTTGTTGCATTGAACTTGTAGCAGCAGAGTTTGGAATCCAAGGAAGTTCATTGCAATCCCATCCTCGATGGCATTCCCCCCCATTTCTTGCATTTGACAGTCATGATGTGGATTCATTCCATCTTAAAGGTCCCTAAGGTCCTCTTAGAAAAAAAATGGTTTGCATGCGGTTTCAGTAAGAAGCTCTCAAAAGAGAAGGTGTTTTTTATGTTTGGAAATGATGGCCATTTCCAAATGAGCTTGGCAGAGAGAAAGTGCATCTGATCTGGTTACATTTCTAAGTTGTGCCATATAAAGGGAGCCATGAGTCTTGGAATTTGAACCAAAGGGCTTGTTCACCAAAATGCTTTATACAATCTCAAACTTAGGGAAGGGATTAGACTGTAGTTTCAAAACCATTATTAATGCAGATATAATATTTCCGAGTTCCTCATACATTTGGCACAGGAGAACTTGTGATTGCTTTCCAGACTTTTTTTTCTTGAGAGGGTGACCTGTGAGATTTTGCTCAAATTGAGTGATTTGACATGGAATGACAAAAATGTAAAATATATGGTGAAAAGTGTCATAGTGTTGTCCATGTGTAATGTGTTCTAGAAAAATAAGAATAATTATTTTTTTTGTATGGTCAGCACTTCAGTATTTTAATTAACCAGTCTAGAATGTTCTGTACATTCAGTCCTACAATGAGATGGAAAAGTTGATGAAAACTACTAACAGAATGACGTTTGCCACCTACAACTTGAGAAGCCATAAAGTAGGAAGTGGTGATGCTTTGGGTTTCTAGTGTGTGGAGTTGGGTGGGTGGGTGTTAGCAAACTATCTCTGGCATTAGAGATAGTTTAGTAGAGTTGAGAGAGAGATGAGAGAGTTTGAGAGAGATGAGAGAGTTTTGACTTCTCTTGACTACTCTGTAGTGATCTATTCTGGTCTTGGAAGAGCAGGATGGAGATGAAATACAGACTTGTCTTCTGACACTAGTGTCGTGCAGCACTGGGAGCCAGTTTCACTTGCTCTGTTAACATGTCTGTGGCTTTGTTGAAGTGACTGTTGACACTCACAACCCACCACCCCTAAAGTGCATCTGTATGTGATTGCACACTATTTCCTGTTACATGAGTGACCGTGTTTCACAAACTAACACCAACACACACACCCACACACACACATCTGAAGTTGCAGTCTATTTTAGAACAGCAGAAGAGCTGCAAGTAAGGGAGCACTGGCCTAGAGTCTCCCAGGTAGGCCAGGAGAGGAGCGCAGAACACTGGCTCATAAGGGCTATTTTGTCCAAACTGCAAACGTGATGTTCTCATGATGGACCTCTTGGAGGCCCATGTGACCGAGGTGCTCTGTTTGGAACAAAGTATTTTTTGTCAGATTTTAGAATGCTGGGTGGACCTTTTCTTTATCAGTAGATCTTCTGAGAACTGAACATTCCCTCATTCTCCCTCTCTGTCTCTCTCTTTCTTGCTTACATTTTGTTCTATTCCAAGGAAATGAACCAGCAGCACTCTCTGTGCTGTATTTGTACACAAACACACACACACACACACACAAACACACACACACATGCACAGTGGCATGTATGATGAGGCTGTGGAAAGAGTAGAGGACGTGGGCAGAGGTACAGTCTGTGCACTAATAGTTGATCCTTCGTCTCTTCTATGTCTCCAGAATGCCACTTATTGTCTCTCACCTGAATGCGCCCACTGCACGACTACATGCACACAAGCACACTCCAACACTGTCTCACGACACTGAACATGTCACAGAGAGAGAGAGAGAGAAGTGACATCTACAGCAGCCAAGTTTCAAGTTGCACTCTGGAAAAGTAACAGAATACAGCAACGTGTTGTGTCGAAGTCACACAAACACGTATGTGGACATGTAGAGCAGGTGACTTTGAAAATAGAAAACGATATCCCAAAGGTTCTCATTAGGATTGCCCCAGATAGGGCCATCTCCATGGGAACATCCCCTCCCAAACACACACACACATTGCCAAACCTAGGTAGCATTCTGAGGGAGGTGTGGACATTCAGGTTAGGAGGAGAGGGGGTGTAGAGAGACAATCCCCTTTTGTGCTCTTTGATCACTGAGGGCCAGATGGACAAAAACGTTTGCGTGTTTTGTAGGCATTAAATCTTATTACCACCTTATTACCACCTCGCAAGATATGGATAAACCAAGATATGGATAAACCAAGATATGGATAAACCAAGATATGGATAAAGCAACAACTCGCGTCCTTTGCAGGATTTGCTTGTCTCACTCATGCATGTGCATTTATGGGAAGGGCAGAGGAAATGTAGGAGTTTGCACAGACAAATGGATGCAGTAGCATTTAGTGCAATCGATTAGATATTCTGTAGTATGTATGAAAGCTTTATGGAGGAAAGGGGTAACACATCAAAAAAAGAGCCACTGGCTTCCGGCAAATGAGTTCAAAGAATAAGGAAAAATGGTGCTGCACATTCCGAGATCCCAAATGCAAAAAAGATTTAATAAAAGCTGATTTTGGCCAAAGGCCTTCATTAGATCAGGTTACATTTCAGACACACAACTTCAAATATATAGCATAGGTCTAGATTACTTCTCTATGTATGAAAGCAGCCTGTGACTATGGATGCCTGTTTTGCGTTTCAGTATTTCTTTTAAGAGCAGGTGCAATCCAAACCGCGGTCAAAAGTTTGAAGTTGGGAAACATTGACAAGCAATGGTATCAGTATTCAGAGCACTACAATCCCTTAATTTGACCATATCAGTTGCTACATTTGGTTATGTTTGCCATTTCATGTCTTACTTCTGGTTTCTTCACATTGTGCACATCCATGCCTGTTTGACTTTGAAGTTGTTACGAGCAGCACCATTTTTTTCCTTCTTCAAGCACAGAGAGTTAAATGACTGTCCAACCTTCTTCCTCTGATGACATCATCATGACACTGTTATTTCCTATCAGTAGTTTCATGTCCTCGGCGCTTGATTCATTTGACCAACCCGTTGCAAGCACGTTGTGGACATAACGCATATATAACATGAGAGGCGTGGAGATCAAGTGCACACTATCAGCTGATCCTCAGGTTTTGTCAATAGGAAGTAAAAAGAGGGGAAATAGCATGTGTTTTTCTGCAGACACACCAATAAGAGCAGTGATCTTTGTACACGTACCTGGGCCTGGAGTCTTTCTCTGTGCTGAAGGGGAGCTTCCTGTAAGGGAACATGGCTCTAAAGCCAAACTGGGCTTGTGCTTATGGCTAATGGAGGAGCTTGGAAAGTTTGGAACTTTGTGTGTGTGTGCGTGCGTGCGTGCAGGGGCACATGTGGACAGGTGCACACATACTGGTGCATAAACTGTACATAGGCAGAGCAGTGCTGAAACACTCCAGTCTTCTTAAACACAGGTGAGGTCATCATTAGCATGGCTAAGCATTATGTATGTTTCTCAGGTGTTCACAGTGTTCCCATCAGGGATTACATTACATCCAGTACAGTTGTCTGAGAAGAAGGCATTTGTATGCCTCTGTGTGTGTGTGCGCGCGTGCGTGTGTGTGCATAAGCACGAGTGTGTCTTTGCATTGGTCTTGAGTGTGTCTTGACACCGAGTCTTAGAGAGAATCATCTGCAGGCTGATTGGGAGATGAGCAGCAGAGAGGAGACAAGCAGCCTCGCTCACCTCGGCAACTGCTCTGCTGCCATGGCAACAGCAGCGACAGTGCTTCCTGCTCAGTAGCCAGGGGAGGGGATTGGGCCAGGGCTTTTGGCCATCAGACTGGTTAGGCTTTTTCACGCTTGTGTCTTAAGCGTTTAGTGTGTGTGACAGATGTGTTTAGTGTGTGTGTCTGAGTGGCAGATCTGCATATCCTTATTTAAAATAGATGTGCCCTATAGTGTATATATGCTTGTCATCATGGGCTCATTTGTTTTCTTCAGCTCATTTGATTGAAGTGGGAATGCTAAAGTGAATGTATTTAGTCATTATAATACAGGGTCACACCCAGTCTGGCTTAACCTGGTTCTGTCAGCCTTTCTGGGATCAGGGCCTGTGTGTTTCATAAGATGTGTACTTACAGCAGCACTGCCCCACCCATCACTGAACCCTGATAGCAAACAAACAATGGAGGAGCAGCCCAGCGTGTGCCCAACACACTGTCCAGACACACACACACACACACACACACACGCACCTGTGTGCCCAACACACTGTCCACACACACACACACACACACACGCACCTGTGTGCCCAACACACTCTCCATACACACACACACACACACACACACACACACACACACACACACACACACACACACACACACGCGTGTGTGCCCAACACACTCTCCATACACACACACACACACACACACACACACACACACACACATGCGCGTTTGTGCCCAACACACTCTCCATACACACACATGCACCTGGGTGCCCAACACACTCTCCATACACCCACACACACACACACACACGCACACACGCACGTGTGTGCCCAACACACTCTCCATACACACACACGCACCTGTGTGCCCAACACACTCTCCATACACACACAAGCGTGTGTGCCCAACACACTCTCTGTACACACACACACATGTGTGCCCAACACACTCTCCATACACACATATGTGCCCAACACACTCCATATACACGTGTGTCCAACACACTCTCCATACATACATACACACACATACACACAAGGGCTTTGGCTGGGGCTTTCCCTCATGCTTCTGCTCAGGCAATTAGGACTCCTAATAGATTCACGAAAGGGCCTCGTAAAGCTTCATTAGATTATGAAGCAAGTAGCCAACACACACACACAGACACACACACTGTCATCCGGTTCTGGGCTATCTAATCTGTAACAAGGAAGCCCAGCATGACGAGGCTCTACTCAGTGCAGTTAGTGTCACCAGTTAGTTGCTCCAGTGGGTCTTATCAGGCAGTAGCAGCACTTGTAGTGTTTGTTGTCATTTCACTTTTTCTTTCAGCACAGCATCAGGGCTACCCTTATAGGCTTTAGGGCCCCACAGCATCAGGCCTACCCTTATAGGCTTTAGGGCCCCACAGCATCAGGGCTACCCTTATAGGCTTTAGGGCCCCACAGCATCAGGCCTACCCTTATAGGCTTTAGGGCCCCACAGCATCAGGCCTACCCTTATAGGCTTTAGGGCCCCACAGCATCAGGGCTACCCTTATAGGCTTTAGGGCCCCACAGCATCAGGGCTACCCTTATAGGCTTTACGGCCCCACAGCATCAGGCCTACACTTATAGGCTTTAGGGCCCCACAGCATCAGGGCTACGCTTATAGGCTTTAGGGCCCCACAGCATCAGGCCTTCCCTTATAGGCTTTAGGGCCGCACAGCATCAGGCCTACCCTTATAGGCTTTAGGGCCCCACAGCATCAGGGCTGCTCTCTTAGGCTCTAGGAGCCCACAGCCACACAGCATCAGAGCTGCCCTTGTAGGCTTTAGGGCCACACAGCATCAGGGCTGACCTCATAGGCTATAGGGCCCCACAGCCACACAGCATCAGGACTGCCCTCGTAGGTTTTTGGGCCCCACAGCATCAGGGCTGACCTCGTAAGCTTTAGGACCACACAGCATCAGGCCTGACCTCATAGGCTATAGGGCCCCACAGCCACACAGCATCAGGACTGCCCTCGTAGGCTTTGGGGCCACACAGCATCAGGACTGCCCTCGTAGGTTTTTGGGCCCCACAGCAGGGACACACTTCTGTAGGACACTGGAAAGGTTGACACTTGCTTTCACAAACATTACATTAAACCTAAATGCATTTTAAACTCCAAATCCCTCTAATTGGGTCAGGTGCTGGAACGTGTTAGACAATTTAAAGAGTATTGAAAAGTCTTCCACACACTGTGACCTTGTTATACATTTATATTCAAAACCTATTTTGTCTAGTAATGGCGCATGTTCCACATACACACACACACACACACATTGATGTCCCTTATGTATGCCCTCTTTTTCAGGTACCAACCAAAAAGCTGAAGAAGTTTGAGAAGGAGTACCAGTCTCTGCGAGAGAGCCAGCTGCAGCAGGAGGATCCCATCGACAGGTACCAGGTGAGTCACCCCCCTCCCCCACCCCCCTCTTTGATACAGTCTAACCCACACCACCCCAACCCCACACACACCCTCACACCCCCCCCCACACACACACTCCCCGTCACCCATCCGACCGCACTCCTACCCTGCCATTCACCTCCATCTTGTTGTCCTGTCCCAGTTCAGGTCTGTGTAGAGCTCTCCACCCCCCGCTCCAGCATGCTCTCAAAGGAAAAAGAGAGTACAAGACCGAGGCCTGCTCTAGTCAAGGTCACACATTAGGACCTCACAATTCCACATCAGAGGTCATGACCTTGTGGTAAAGGAGCAGAGCATGTGATCTTACAGTAATGGAACAGAGATCATGTCCTGATGTGACATATGTCTTATCAGAGGAGGCGTGAGCATGCCTCAAAACCATGTTTTCATTAAGTTATTATTATGTAGCGGACATAGATAAACTGAAGTGTGGATGCATACCTAAAAATGTCCGCTGTGATATTTGCCTCTGTTTTTTTTTTAAGTTGTGTGAGCCGAGGTAGTGAATACATGATGTTTCTGATGAGTCTTGTTTCTGATTCATAAGCTAAAGTTCAACTTCAAAGAGCAGCTGAGGAACTAAGGTTAAATTTCCTTTAAGTTGATGTGAATATTCTTGTTTTGTTTTTATAATTTTTGTACTACGATTTTATATAAGCAAAGCACAATTATTTTTTATGATATTGCTATGGAAATCAGCATTGTGTTTATGGCATGTTTTACATTGTGTTCTTTCATGCTTTGATATTTATTTCAGTTTTATCATTTTTAAAAATAAAGCTCATTTTCAAGCATACCTCTTCTGTAGGTAGGTTTCATTGCAGTTGGAACTTATTGAATCACTTGTATGTAAGTTACATTTTGGCTTGTAATGAAGAAGGCTTCTTTACGGTTCAGATAGAATATCGAGGACTTTGCTCACTGTCACACATTCATTTCAATGCAGCTGCTATAAAGATGAAGTTGTCTTGTGCCATGAAAATGATTTGTAAAGAAAAATCTTGTTATGTAGATATGACCTTATGTGTTTACCCCATACTTCACACATACAGTGTTTTCTACAGAAGAGTGTGTTTGATTCTGAGAAGGTATAGGCAAAGGTCTCAAGACGTCTCCTGAGAATGTAAACACCTCTTGTTGCACAAGCTACGCTGGCCACAGCACAAAGCAGATGACTTCCTGTCTTACACAGACTGTACTCACTCACTTCCTCCATGAGCCATTTCCACCCCTCATCCTACCCCCCAACCCCTCTCATCTGACCAATCAGAATGGTAGATGGGCAGAGGACTTTTTTACAGTTGAGTGTGACAGGAGCAAGGTTGGCAGGGTTGATCCGGGGCAGGGCTCCCTACTCTAGCGGACTGGAGCGGGAGAGTGAATGTGTGTTTGTGCATGTTTGTGCGTCTGTTTATGGGAAAAGGCAAAAGGGGGAGAGACAGTTGGTCTACAGGTGATAATAGCTGTCAGTCTAGGAGGTAAGACAGATCTCTACAGCCATGCTTCTTGCTGTGATCACTATCCTCTGTCTTCTATCTCTCTCTCTCTGTGTGTGTGTGTGTGTGTGTTTAGCTTGCTGCGTGCGCTGCTCTGTGGTGTGACATTGGCCCAGCAGGTGTTTGCTCTGTCCTCTAGGAGCAGGCTGGCTCATAGCACTGGGGCTTTAGGCCTCTAGTCATGGCCGCCTGTCAGTGAAGCCAAGGCTACATCTGAGCTTTATACCCTCTGTTACTATTACTACTATTTCCAAACAGGCATGAGCGTGTGTTACATAAGCAGGGGTCTCCCCACCAGGGGGGAAGAAGGGTGGGGGGAGGGGGGCATGGTCGTCAGGAAAATGGGAGTCAGATGACCTGGCTTTTCCTCTTCCTGACTGGGAGAGGCCGTGTGTCATGTGAGACCATTAGTATCTGAGGAAACCTTGTCACAAGACCCACTGCCTGAGCACACAGCCAGGGATCTGGGAGCCAGACATTCTGATCCCAGTGACCTTGTAGCTAGCAAGGACAGTAAGACACTTTACCCACCTCAGTGTTCCCACAGCACATACTGACAATTACTCCTAATGCTTTTAGGACTGTTCTGCTGATACCTGTGTCCTATCTGCAGATGGCTGTCCAGAATTGAAGAACTTGCGGTGTGTAGTTATTGGGCCCGTAGTTTAATTGACCTCACTGTGACTGCCATGGGGAAACATTCACTGCTAGTAGCCAAGACTGATTGGGATGCTGTTAGATTTACAGGTTTGCTGTGGCTGGGAAGCCGATATAAGGCATTGTTTTGTCATTTCCTCAATTTAGGCTGAATTGCATTCATTACTTCATCTTGCACTCTAAAAGGCTGTATTGGTGGATCTGTTGAACCATGAATAATTAATTATATGTGCTGTTTATAAACATGATTTGGTCTTTGATGTGAATTAAAATAGGGATAAGATGGTAAAAAAAGTGTTGAAATGCTAAATTTAGCACTATGTTAATATCCCCTGGGAGTTATTGAGTGAGAGAGGGCAATGCCAGATATTAGATACTTGATTATTCTCTGTGTGCAATAATGTTTGTGCGAGAGAGTAAACATTAGCAGCTTTTGCAAAGCCGGCTTACTAAGCAATGCATCCTCTCTCTCTGTATATTAGTTACTATTTGTTATAGTAGTTTGTCATGTTATTGTATGTCACTATTTTAACTATATGCTCTGTTTTCTGTGTGTTTGTGTGTGCGTGTACATCTTGTGTGTGTGTGTACGTGTAAATCTCTGTACGTCTCTTTGCTTTTTTTTCCTGCAGAGGGAGAATCGTAGATTGCAGGAGGCCAGCATGCGTTTGGAACAGGAGAACGATGACCTGGCACATGAGCTGGTCACCAGTAAGATTGCTTTGAGGAATGACCTGGACCAGGTGTGTGTTAATGCTGTGTCTGTGTGTTAGTGCTGTGTGTGTGTGTGTCATTGTGTGTGTGTGTTAGTGCTGTGTGTATGTTAGTGCTGTGTGTGTTTTGATAGTATATGTTAGTGCTGTGTTTGTTAAAGCTGTGTGTGTGTTAGTGCTATGTGTGTGTTGATAGTGTGTGTGTGTTGGTGCTGTGTGTGTTAATGTTGAGTGTGTTTATGCTTTGTGTGTATTAGTGCTGTGTGTTAGTTCTGTTTGTGTCAGTGCTGTGTGTTGATGCTGTCTGTGAGTGCCGCGTGTGTTGATGCTGTGTGTGTTAGTTCTGTTTGTGTTAGTGCTGTGTGTTGATGCAGGGTGTGTGTTAGCACTGTGTGTTGATGTTGTCTGTGAGTGCTGCGTGTGTTGATGCTGTGTGTCCTGTGTCTCCAGGCGGAGGACAAGGCAGATGCTCTGAACAAAGAGCTACTGAACACCAAACAGCGTCTGGTGGAGACAGAGGAGGAGAAGAGGAGACAGGAGGAGGAGACGGCACAGGTAAGAGACAGACAGACACACCGTCATTCTCAGGGCCTTGGGATGTGTTTACATTTAGGATGTTGTGCGAAGGCGACTCTTAGGTCATCAGTATTGCGCCATGAATCTAGGGTCATTCCAACATCCCCTTAGGCTGGTGTGAAAAGGTCTGTACTGGTGTTTGTTAGATGTAACTAAATCTTTGTTTTTGTGTGGTGCTCAGCTGAAGGAGGTGTTCAGGAGAGAACTGGAGAAGGCTGAGTCTGAGATCAAGAAGACCACTGCCATTATCCTTGAGTATAAGCAGGTGCTCCCTTATTCCCACTCACTACACAACACTATGTAAAAAAATCAAAAATATAATAAACCCCCGTGTCATTTATTCCCAGTGTTCAGCCATGGGCCTTGTGTTTGAGGTTCTCTGTGTTCTCAGGTGTCATGGCACTCAAGCTGAATAGACTCTTCCTCTTCTTCTTCTTGTCTTCTGCTGTAGATCTGCTCTCAGCTCAGTACCCGACTGGAGAAGCAGCAGGCAGCCACTAAAGAGGAGCTGGACATTGTAAAGGTGGGAAACATCACAACTCAACACAACACCACAAAGTCTTTTTTAACGTGCAGTATTCCCACATACACCTAAGGGCATATAGGGTTGCTGTGACATGTGACATTCCTGACTGTTGTCTAAAAAAAAAACCTTGAGCCTGTCACCTCTCTAGTAGTGATATTCCAGTGGCTTTCAGCTGGACCGTATGACAGATCTTTTTGCTAGTGGCTTAAATCAGTACTGCTGGTTAATGAGTGCTAAAGCTAGTGTAAATGCTGTGTTCTGTTGGTGTGTGTGTGCGTGTGTCTGCGTCTGTGTCTATGTCTGTGTAGAGTAAGGTGATGTCATGCGAGCGCTGTCGGGAGGTGTTCAGTAAGGATGGGCCGCTGCAGATGCCGACGGTGTCGCGTGAGAGTGGCCCGTCGGAGCAGGACGAGGAGAAGGACTCGCTGCGTGCCCAGCTGAGGGAGCTGGAGCTGGAGCTGGCCCAGACCAAACTGCAGCTGGTGGAGGCCAAGTGCAAGATCCAGGTCAGGCCTCACACTCGCACACTTTCCTCTCCTCTCCTCTCTTTTTCCTTTACTCATTCACTCTTTTTTGGGTTCTTGTCTTTTTGGGTTGTTATTCTTTCCTGCTTCATTAGATATTCTATCACGACAAGACACAGACAAGATCGCTATTTCTATGTTGTATTTGAGATTTGAGATATTTGTCATTGCTTAAGTATGTCAGGGTTTGTTGCTGGTGACATTTCAAGCACGCCCAGTAAATATGTGAGCAGTGGCTCATAGGTCACAGGGATGAACTGACGTACACTTGCTTAGCATCATGGGGCTGAACAAATGAGATTAATACATCAAGGCTGTCATTATAAGCAAAGACCTGCATAGTCATTAACATTTAATCTTCTCTTCCTCTTTTTTTCATCCTCTCTTTCTCTCTCTCTCTGTATCCTCAGGAGCTGGAGCATCAGAGAGGGGTCCTGATGACTGAGGTGCAAGCAGCCAAGAACTCCTGGTTCAGCAAAACCTTGGGCTCTCTGAAGACTTCCTCCTCTTCCTCCTCCTCCAGCAACCAGACCCCTTCTTCCCCCAAAGAGGGCTAGCAGGGGGGAGGGGTGGGAGTGGGTGGGGGGGCTCAGTCCAGCCATGGGGAGAGAAGGCTGCTGTGAGAGGCCTGGGGTTGGGTTGAGAGAGTTGGGTTGGGTTGGGTGGGGGGCACACCGAAGAATCTCACCAACACCACATCCATTGGCAACCTCTCCCATCACCTCCATCATCATCACCATCACCATCACCATCACTCTGCTGGAAATGCAGTATTCCCTCTCTAGCCGATGGGATGGAGGCCTCTCATTCAGGGCTGTGTCTCAGTGAGCAGTGGTTTGGCTAGAGCCCCCTCTAGTGGCACTGCACAGGAATGGCACTTTGCAAACCTATTGGAGATTTGGTTATGGGCACATGCATTGGGGTGGGGGCAACATTGGAGGTAGTGCCTTAAAAGGCAGCATCATGTCGTGCTCATCACCCCCACTGATTATTCTCTCTCTTTTTTCTCTGTCTCCTCTCTCTCTCTCTCTCCCCCCCCCCCTCTCTCTCTCTGAGTGCCTGTGCAAAGGGAATCCATTGCAGCCATATCAGTTCATGTCATCCTGATGTGACGGACATTGTGAGGAAGAACTGTGTTTTCCCAGGCCAATCAGACCCACAGGTTTTGAGCAGTAGAGGCCTTGTTGCTTCGCACACGGTGCGGTGAGCAGCAGTGCAGTCTTGTGGCCACATTGGGCTTCACCAGGGCACCAGGGCTTTGGGCAGACTCATTAGCAACACTGAATCAGGACCGACCCCTACAGGAGACGCCAGGGCAGTTGTTTTTTACGACACTGAAGGCTAGCTGAGGACACGGCGGCTCCTTTTAGCATGCTGGCTAGTTTTTTGAGGTTTTAAAGTGAGCACTGGTAACATGCAGCTCTGCTCCACCAAGCCTGCACTACTTCTTTGAAATGATGCTACATTCACTGCAGATAGCGTATCTCTCTTTCTCTCTCTCTCTCTCTCCTCAGTGAGAAGCATAATGATAACAGCAGTTAAGCAGTTTCAGTTGCCCCTTGACAGCAGGAGTATTAATGTGTAGAGCACAGTAATCTCACTTATGCTTTGTGGAAGGGGATACTGCATTTGACAAAATTAAGTTTCCTTGTGTTTTCTAAATAGGTAAAATAAAGTATAATTGTTCTGTCTTTTAAATGTGTTTAACTAAATGTTGATCTTTTTTAATCTTGTACAGTTAAAATTGGAGGAAGTGCTTTATTATTTTTTACTATTTTCAAGTTGAATGTTGTCTTTGCAACATGTCATCCACCCAAAAGCACAGTGTGTCATGTTCAGTCCAGACTGGAAAATTGGACGAGCCAAGTGACATTCCAACATTCAGTGTCATTCCCATAATCCAAGTTACATACCAGTCCACCATCAAATCCAAGAAACACTCTGGCCAGTTGGATGGTTGTGTGTGTGTGTGTGTGCGCGTGTGCGTGTGTGTGTGTTTAAATCACAGATTAACCATATTGGTATAGAAGATTTCTGTAATATTTCATCATTCAAGTGTTGTCCTGCGTGTAAAAGTTTCCCTTGATGAGTGGATGAGTGACTGAGATTAGGGTGTCCAGGATCGTGCCAAGACCTCTTCACTCAAGTGCAGATTGTCTAGCTGGTAAACTCATGCCAATTGATGCCCACTTAGTCTGGATGGGTGGGAACACTAGGAAGGGACGTTGTGTTTGCCTGTTTGTAACAAATATTCTGAAACTTCTGTGCTCCTTTGGCAGAGTGATACAGTACATTCAGTGTACAGAGCAGACTTTTTTCAATGTCCTGTTTGATCCTAACTGCATGGCCTTGTGTACACTAACATCACCTCCGTGGCGTCAACACTATTTTATGCTTTGTTTATACTGTTGTCTTAAAAAAGGAGGAGAAATTGTACTTCAAAATGATTACAATCTTTTCATGTACATGTTTCACTTTGAACGTTTGTGTCAAGTGCGATGAAGCCATTGTGATGAAGGACTATTGAATGCTACTGACAGCAGGGCTGGACTCAAGGCCATCTTTCCTGCTCTGCTGTCACGTGATGGTTGCAAACACTCACCTGTGGGCTTTGCATTACTCATGCTAATGCTCTTTTCTGTACAATAACGACCTGACACAACTTAATAATAAACCTGTTTGTCCTCATATCTGTTTGCTGTGTCCTATCTGATTTAGTCAAGGCTGTTATTATGAAAGCCAGGCGCACTGAGATAAACCCATTATTGTTTTGCCAGGGAATCCTAGGAGAACATGCTTGTCATCTTCACCAGACCACACTAATCAGATATGCACTTCTAGCCACAGGCTCAAACACATGTATTTATTTGCAAAATAACATTACATGATAAATAAGTTACACACAAATAAAGAACAGACAGACTGTTTTCAGCTACAGCACCGGTTCATTTTCAGGGTCCTCGGTGTGGTATAACAAACAGGAGTGTGGCCAGTCATTTGTAATGTCCTCCTCCAAATCATCTTCCATCTGGAAGACACCAAGAGAAAGGTCACTCATTCCTAGTCATGAATCATTGACAGGGCCTTCGCCAAAGACTTAATTCTATGTTAGCCTTATGATAACCTTTTGTAATTTGCATTTTGCATTAAACGATCTCTATGCTCTGAGTCTTTCCGAGAGACAGACGCCTTTAAGAGCCGTTTATGTTTTTTTTTTTTTTTTTTTAGCTCCACTCCATATTTTAAATGTTCCACCATCATTGAAGATTAATTCTGTATGTTAAAAATCAATACTCACACTCACATGAAGTTCTTGTGTCATGTCATCCAGTGCTATCCTTACGTGATCATGCTCTGCATATAAGAATCGTTTAAAAAGTTTTGTGTTTGTGTTTCCAAAATAAGTGAAAAGACAACATGCACCTACATGTGACATAAACCAGTATGCTTTCTGTGATGCTGCATGTAAACACATGAACTCACTATGATTATGCCAACACTTCATGGAGGCCCCAACAATAATAGCCAATGCCATGACTATGCCGACAGCAATCACAGCTGACTGCCAAATCACGTGCCTGAAAGACAGTCAAGAACATTTAAAGAACTGCAGACATATTCAGAACTCTTGAAAAACATTCTATAAAGACGATACCTAGTTGTCATACCTGTGGGGGCTTGCAGTGCAATCAGTGTTGTTGGAAGGTAAAGAGGTGCAGGTGCTATTACATGCACATATTGTCTTCTGTGGTACTGAAGTTGAATATGTGCCTGATGTTCCTGTACTTGACTGCACACTTGCTGAAGTTGTTGAGGCTAGGCTGGTGAAAAATACAGATGATGTCATGTCCTTTGTGGTTGAGTGTTCCAAAGTTGTGACGGTGACTACTGCCGATGTCTTTACTGGTAGAGTGTGCGTCAGCAGGGAGGGAGAAGTTGTCTGTGGGGCAGTGGTGGTGCCCTGGGAAGTTTTGGTGGGCTGAAGGGATGGTAAAGCTGAAGTGATTCTATGTGATATTTCTGATGTTGGCACAAGGGTCGTTTGTTCTCCGGGGACCAATGAAGAAACCGAAACCCCACGAGGAGTTGTGGCTGTTCAAAAAGGAAGATTCAGTCAGGAGCCAAATCATCACACAGCACTGTGCCAGATTTATTTGGCCATTTTGTGATATTGTTTGTGATTTTAAACAATACACTGTGTTGGCAGAGTGCCAAGAGTCCATTCTCATGACATTGGGTCATGGTCATTAAACACAAAACAAAAACACCACCAGTAGCTACTAGTCACAAAGAAAATTGATGTCAAAATATAACTGGCAGGAAAGATAGGATAAACTGGAATGTTTTTCTCTACATAACCAAAAAAACTTATTTTTTATGACACTATCAGGAAGGAGATTAAGACAGAATTTCTATCAAGGTCAGAGGCAAACATTCTACCACATCACAAGTGAAAAGTAAGAAAATCAGGCCAGGAGAAATCGATGTCCTCACCTGTACTATTGTGAAATGCGTCCTGCGTCCTTTCTGTGACATTAATATGAATGGGGACCTGGAGGCCACCAGCTGAACACCAGTACCAGCCTGTATCCTTCCTCTCCAGTTTCATCAGAGTAACTGTAAAAACGCTGCTGCCATCATCAACAATTGTGACAGACGGCTGCTGTGGTGGCGAAATGGTCAGGGCTGAGATACAAGAGTGGAGATTTCCACTCTCGCACCACATCTTCTCTGTGCTCTTCAGTTTGTCACGGTACAAACAGGGGATGCTCACATTGCCTCCCTCTTCAACAAACACCCTGTCTTCCATCACAGACAAGTCTGGAGGATCTGAAGTGGGAAAGGACTGTACTACAGTAACATTCTCTTGTGATGGGGCCAAAGGAATTTGCTGTAAGGACCAGAATTGTTCCAGGGACATTTGGTCTCACCCGCTACACAAAATGTATTTAACATGCTTTTGCTCGGGTTATATGACAGGATCATTAAATGTACCAACTCTTCATAACTACACCAAATGACCCATTTAGCACAGAATAGCAGACAAACACGCATTTCATCTCCATTGTCTCTATAGTTTTAAAAAACAGTTGCTACCCCAAACTTATTTTTTTCTAAATATCCACCTTTGTCTTTCCTTTGACCATATACCTTATTAGCCTTACTGAGGTAGGTTAAATTGCACATACCTTCAGTCACCTGAAGTTCTAGAGACGTTCTAATTGTGGGCTTAAAGCCAATCATTTTCACAGCACACCAGTAGCGGTTAGCATCTTTCACTTGGAGGTTTGTCATTGTTATGGTGAAGACCTGCTCAGATGGGTAGTCTGTAATGAACACTCCCTCAGTCCTGGGTTTTGTGGTGGTGCGGACAATCTCTCTACAGAGGCCCCATGCACGACCCTTGCACCAGTACTTTGCATTGGTGCGGAACATGCGATGGTAGTGACATGGGATAGTGATAGAACCCCCGTTCTGCACTGCCACCTTGGAGACAGTCCAGAGGCTGTTTGCACCTAGACATGATGACAATGCAGGGATTGACTAGTCAGGATGCATAAAAGGCAGGAAGATATTCTCACATGCTGTTTGAAATAGTATAAAACAACAGGCGTGATTTAACATTGTGAATGTGACTAAATCATAATAGGCAAAAGTTGCCCAATTTCAGGAACTAGCAGTTCAGTACTACACATGCACACAAGCATGGAGTGACTGAATTTGCAAATTCAAGACACTTCTCCAAAAAGGCTTGCTCACAGAATACAAATTAAATCATTTTAAAATACAGATTGGGGCTTTGCTGAACTCAGATCTATATGAAGACTCCTCTTGGTCAATTGCCCATTTTCTACATGTTAATTTGGGAGAAATCCCTGTAAGAGTATTATCATGTCACAATGATCCAATTTTAAAGAAAAATACATGGCTTACCTTCAAATCCACTGACCAGTATGAGAAGAGCTATTTTAAGAAGCAACATTCCTTAGTATTGTTTGTCTTGCATGCACTTTACCTGGAAAAAAATCCTGATAATGTTTGTGAGGGATTGGTGAGGAAGGTGACACTGAAATGACTGATTGTCAAAGTAACAAGTAAAAGTATACAAGATAGCCTGACGTCTGTGCTTTCACAAATCCTACTTCCTTTATTTTCTAAAAAATTGTCTGACATGGTCACTGAGAGCAGGATGTTTTGCCAGAATCCTCTATTGCAAAATCGGACTTTCCCAGGCCAGAGGTGATGTAAGTCGTAACGGGAAGGTTCATGCTTGAACAGCAAGAAAAGGCTTATATAAACGGTGCGATCAGAATCAGAATCAGTTTTATTGCATACTTACATACACAACTCAAGGAATTTTACTTCTACTCTCTATACATTCAACAAATAGACACCTTGCGTGTCAACAAATAGAGGGCTTGCGTGTCAAAGTGGGGAGTTTGCCCCGACAGCAAAGCACTCAAACATAACGGTGATTCGCTTCTCACTTCCATAACCGATTTTCAACTTTTCTTTGCAACAGTAACAGATGTTGGCATGTCGAAAATCACAGCAATGTTTGCTCAGCATTACCTATCCGTATGAGTGAGTTTTCCTTAGTTTAATTATAGACTACTGCTGAAAAGACAACTTTTCATCTAAATCTACAGGCATGGGCAAGACTTTGTGCGCATTTAAACGTATCCCGAATATTATCAACACCTGGTCAAGGGATACTTAAGTGCATGTAAACCCAGTCATTCTTTTACACCACTCGAGGCTAATTTTGAATGTGTTCAAGAAAATTTCTTACCATCTGTCTCTCCATCTGTGTGGCAGTTGTCTTTTCATTTAGGCCTAACACAAAAAACGTTTTTTTCAATATTTTTGTCCAGTGTTTTGTCCAATGTAAGACGACCCCCCGCAAAAGTAGTGTGCAAGATTCATATTGGAACAGTAAAGTATGTAATGTGTGAATAGGTGAATGGCCAAAGTGGGGACCCAACTTATCCACAGTTCAGAAGAGCGATGGAGAGCGATATCATTTTATCAATAATTAGTTTATTCATCCTTTATTATCAAGTCGTCATCCCATGTCATATCATTGTAAAAACTATCTGTATATCAAACTATTTAAAAATATACACCATAATACATGGAGACCAGGGACAGTTGCAGCAAGGGGTGGTTGTCTCCTGACATTTAAATGCTTAAATCTGTAAATGGTTTTGACTATTAGACAGATGTAAGTAGTGTAAGAGTGAAATGCAGAAAGTGTTGTTACTGTTGTCTCCCCCAAGCATTTTCAGAGAGGGGTTTTGTGTTTGTCATTCCAGAACTCTTTCAATGCCATGTCACCTGAGGCCCAAACATTAGCCATATTGTTGTTCGCTGTCCCTTGTTTGCAAGGATTTCTCTGGGTTTAATATCTGATAGCTGATTGATTCCCTTTGTTGTCTACAATGTCCTGTTGAGGAACATTAAATGGCTTTCTGTTGTAAAATTATTTGTGCACACAGCTTTTCACACACTTTTACTAATTCTACTTGTCTGGAATGTTCTTTTTTATACTCAAACGTGGTGGCAGTTAGCTTAGCTGTGAAATGTTCGTCCTTGTGTTGTCATTACATTATACATTTTCCAGTCTTTGGTTTTGGTGTGTTGCTGGCGTCAACTTCAGATGACTTGATAAATGAATATGCTTGTAGTAAAGATACTGGGTGTCATACAATCCTAATTCTGAAAACTTTGTGAGTGGGGGGACAAAATATGAATAAAAGACTGCTATAATATGCACATTTTATAAGTATATTTGCAAAATGGACATAGACTGTGTATTGACCTAATAGGCCTTGCAGTAAGATTGTTAGAGTAAGATTATTATTAGTAAGGTTATCAGACCTAGCTCTAATGTAGTAAGAATAATAGTAATGGTATTATAGTTCATTAGTAAACAACCATCTTCCAATCCATTTATCTAGTTGGCTATCTGTTTTTATCTAGGCCTGGCCCATATGAGAATATTCATAGCCTACGTCTGTCTCATGACCATGCACTGATTTACGTATCAACTGGATTGCACACATGTTTACTAGCGTATCGCGTAGCCTATCACAATTATGTGCGTTCAAGAGAGGGAATCACAAGACCGGAAGCGGAAACATCAAAAAAATACAGTACTCAAAAATGAATAAAATATTTCCCCAAAACACACAGCTGGACTGAGGCGTGCGCGTGCAACCGTTTTCCTTTGCCAGAGCTGTAAGTATAAAGTATTTAAAGTAATTGCTCTTATCACATGTAAGCCAATCAGATTAGAGGTAGCGTCAGTCAAAATGCAGCGTGTATTCACTTGTCTTTCTTTTGTCCATGCACATAAGTTTCCTTGTCAAAGACTGGTAAGTTAATTGCCATTTACATCGATCATAAAGTGGCAATAACAAAGCTGATAACTGAAATAAACAGTGCGGTCATACAATACGATGACTGGGACAATCGAAACGGACAAAACCTGGTATTTACTGTTAACCGCCGTCATATTCTCTGCATCAAGTGTCTTAATGCTATTTTTTTCCACTGTTCCGCTGTTGTATTCTAAATATAAATTCAGAAATTAGTAAACCGCAAGATCCGATCAGTTATACCAGTGCATTGTCAGTTATGCATTGTCAGAACGTGATTGAGGTAACTTAGCTTACTACTACAAGACAGATTGTAGGTTTATTTTTGGAGTTTAAATAGGCTCAGTAAAATGTAGATGGTAGTGGATAGTGTCTCATTTCTATATTTTGTGTAGGTCAACTTGGTGCAAAAGGTAGCTATATGATACGGTTTGTCTGGAAAGTATGTCCCTCTGTTGGCAGACACTTCTGGAATCAGCTGACTGGAATTTAAGCTTCCGCTTTTCGTGATCATCTGTGGGAGGTGTAGTCTCTTTATGATTCTCAGTTGGTACAAGCTTGCCCTCTTGTCTATGGCATGCACTGGCAGTAGGAAATGTAATCAACTTGAATTCAATTGTAGACTACACAATATGCCTCTGTTTTTTTACTCTCAGGCTCACCAGGCCAGGATGAACGACTTCGCAGTTTTGAACACAGGAAGGAAGATGCCCCTCCTGGGACTTGGGACATGGAAGAGTGAACCTGGAAAGGTGGGTCATTTGAAGTACATTTGAAGATCCAAACACATTTTTAGATCAAACACGTGCTACTTGCATGGATGTACCTATGGGTGCACAAGGTTAAATAACTTGCATGTTTCATAGCAAATGCCTTTGCTAAGCATGTCTTAATTCCAGTCAAAACACACCAGAGAGGTACTGTAATTCCCCCCTCCTTTTAGGCATTTAGCAGCCCTCCTATCAGCTTTCTCTGAGTAAACACACAGGGTTTCGTTATTGTTTGAAGGCTGAGGACCATTGATATTGACCAATGATAAAAATCATTGAATTTTTCCTACCCTACATTTAAAATGCTTGACCTTATATAACAGACTGTATGTTTTATTACATTTTTTGTAGGTGAAACAAGCTGTAATCTGGGCTTTGCAGTCTGGTTACCGACATATTGATTGTGCATCAATCTATGGTAATGAGTCTGAGATTGGAGAAGCTTTGCAAGAGTCCCTTGGACCTGACAAAGTGAGTTAGCACAATTCATTGTGTTTAACTACGACCTTAGCTGTTGAAGGTTCTGTATAAATTGGTGTTGTACTTTAAAAATTGTCCAGCACCAACTATTTCTGCTAGTGCCTACAGTAGCTTAATAATAATAAAAAAACTGGTGTAGACATGGTTATAATCTTACAACACTACAGTATATGAAATGCCAGGGTGTTTATAGTTCCTTTTTAATGAAATTATACCATAGGGCCTGAGGAGGGAAGATGTGTTTATCACATCCAAACTGTGGAACACACGGCACCACCCTGAGGATGTGGAGCCATCTTTGTTGAAAACACTCAAGGACCTGAGGCTGGAGTACCTGGACCTCTATCTCATCCACTGGCCCTATGCATTTCAGTGAGTCACTTCTCCAACATGATAATAATCCTTTATCTTTCTTTGACTGACAAATATTTTGTAAAACAGACTGAATGAAACATCTCAACTTCAACTTCCTAAACTAATCAGTCTAATTCAGCACAATTTCAATACACAAAATAACACTTGCTGTGTTGTAAGATTGGGTATAGTGTGTAAGACTAAAGGAGAATTACTGAATCATTCCATAGCACTGTTGTTCAGGATTGCTGAGTGCTGTCAGTAGAAATAAGAACGAGACAATCTGATATAACGTAGAGTGAATAGCAAAACAGCTGCCAACTCAAACTGATGAGGGCAAGGATAGAAGGTGCCTCATTCAGTAAACGTTAGCTGTTGGCTCACAAATTCAGCCTGTGTTGTATGAAATTTCCTCCTTCTTATTCCTACAGACAGCACTTGGCAACCTAAAACAACACAGCTGTGGTTTGATTTACCCTGAACTATTGCTTTACTGTGATGTTTACTTGATGTTGCTAATACACATTAAGACCACAGTAGAAATGCAAATGGTTCACCTGTCTTATTAAGGATCTAGGGTCCTTAAAAATAAAAAATACTAACACTGAACATGCTAACTTCTATGATCAGACAGGGGGACACTCCATTTCCTAAGAAAGAGGATGGCACCATTCTCTATGATGATATCGACTACAAGCTTACTTGGGCTGCTATGGAGAAACTGGTGGGGAAAGGTCTGGTGAGGGCCATAGGGCTCTCCAACTTCAACAGCCGCCAGATTGATGACGTCCTTTCTGTGGCCAACATCAAACCCACTGTGCTGCAGGTGAGACTTCATGACATGAAGTCAATCCTTAACTCTGTTTCATAAGCATCTTAGCCATTTGCACTTCTATAACCTACTCGCTTTTGTCTTGATTCTTCATTCTTCATAAGTACAATAGAGTAATAAGGTCATTGGTAGGGAAGCCATCTACTGAGAGTCTGGTTTGATACTTTGTAAATGTTCCACTCCTCAGGTTGAAGGCCACCCATACTTGGCTCAGGTAGAGCTGCTTGCACATTGCAAGGACAGAGGATTAGTGATGACTGCTTACAGCCCCCTTGGGTCACCTGATCGAGCCTGGAAACACCCAGATGAACCTGTGCTGCTAGAGGAACCCAGTATTTCCATTTTAGCCAGGAAATACAACAAAACACCTGCACAAATCATTATCAGGTAAGCCTGCTAATTCACACTTATCCGCATTCGCCTAAAAGAGTACATATGGAGAGGGAATTTTCACAGCTGCCCACTGGGCTGGGTTGGCTCCTCCAGTATATGAGAGATAATAATACATTGCTTGAAATCCTCAGATGGCAGACCCAGAGAGGAGTCGTTACTATTCCTAAGAGTGTGACTGAATCACGAATCAAAGAAAATATTCAGGTGAATATGCACACAAATTATGTTTGTGAGGTGTAAATATTTCTTACTGTCTATCTAGGGAAATACTTGTATACTTGTATACTTGAATTGTATGTATGGTGTAGTGATGATAAAGCCTTAATTGTTTGTGGGCAGGTGTTTGACTTCACTCTTGAAACAGAAGAGATGAGCAATATCACAGCACTGAATAGAAACTGGCGCTACATTGTTCCAACAATAACAGTAAGTTCCATGCACCCACACATCCCTAACATGCAGAGTATCTGTAGTAAACCATTTTGGCAGATCTACATCCATATCTGCATTTTGTTACATTTGTATTGTCTTTCAGGTGGATGGGAAGCCCGTACCAAGGGATGCAGGACATCCCCATTATCCTTTCAGTGACCCATACTGAGATCCTCTGCTGATAGCTGCTGTGCCTTGAAAACAACCTATATCCTGTCCTTCTAACTCCCTTCTTCCTCAGATGTACTACACAAAATAAAGTTTTTACTCTCTCCAGTCAGCATGGTTTTATTGTGTTGTTTTGAGATGATCTCAGACTGCTTTCTTACCTTGCAATTAATCTGAACCTAACTCTAGGAAGTGGTTAATTGAAGTGGAATTTGAACTTGGGTGTAGCAATGAAATACTTCTGAAACCAGCAACAGAGTAAAGAAACTATGTATCAAATTCACTTTGTCTCACTAAAAATAAATGAACTTGGAGATTACTAACTGTTAGTTAAATATCATCCAGGAGAAATATCAAACAAAAAGCACAGTGCAGTGAGGGGCAAAGAAGTTGCCTTTTATATTTATATTGTTAGATGAGCTGAGTCAGTGGCCAGACAAAATATTTTAAATTCTCCTTTCCTCGTGTCAGACTTTGGAAGAATGAGCTTACAGAGACAGTACCCTCGCAGAAGCCAATCAATTACTGATGAGAGGTGACACTGGTAAGGGAAGCATTCATTAACTTTTCACATAAATACATGACTATGTATGACAACAACAAAATCATGCCACGCTAACAAAATTTAGTTTTGGAGTCTACTCCAAAGGGGTGGAACTAAAATTCTGAAGCGTTCCCTTTAATTTAATTCTCCCGCGTTTTGTCGTAGGGTGAAAGTTCAGCGGAAGTGAGGATTGGATCTGTATTTAAAGGCGCCAACAAAGAAGAAGTGAAGAAACAAGGCACGTAAACCTGCCATCTTTTCGCAGATTGCCATACATTGAGAAATATTCTGTCCCGAATTGCCATAGTCCGCCGTGTCAGTGTTCCTAACGGTTAAAACATGCCAGAGGAAACCGCAGCTTCTTCCAGTGCCGCAAGGTAAGAGTAAAATCGAAAGTTGGTTTAATCTGTAACGTTAGCTTGTTTGTCTCGTTGTGGGCTATGTCCTTAGTGTTTTTTTCTTTTTGTTTCTTGGCTAGCCTGCTAGCGTGACGGAGACGCGAGTGAGCGTCTGCTGGAGAATGGCATGTGAATAACGTTAATGAATTTCCTTGTTGCTGCTAGTTGTTATGTGCATGGAGTTGGATAGCGTGGTGGGAAGTCAACTTTCAATTGGCGGGAGACTTGCTGTAACCCAAGAGCTAACGAAGTAGTTGTCATCGTTTTGCGCAAACGATGTGGCGTTTTGTTTCTTTGCACAAATAAACGCTGCGGGATTTTCATCAACCAGGAAACCCAAGGCAGACGCAAGTACACTTGCTTATCTGTCTTAACTAGCCTTTTTGCTAACTTGGTTGCTGGTTAGCTTGTGTTCTCGGGACTGCAGCAAACGTCACAGTTCGTGTGGCAAACTAAAAACAGATGGCTAAAAGGCATGCTTGTGATTTTATTGCGTTTTGCGTTTTTTTTGTGCAGAAACCTTTTTAAGCGTCTTATACAAATTGTTCACGTTAACTTTAGACTGGCAAAGCAACTTAACCAAGGTTACATAGATGCTCAACTCTTAGGCCATATCTGAATCTCGTGTAAACTGAGGCATCAGTCTCTTTTCGTAAAAGCGTCGCCTACTTTATACACATCACGTCTCAACATGCCTAAACAAGCCGGGTCCAATGGATTTGAACTTGCATCACCTGCATCTAATTGCATCTGCTCGACAACGGCGATGGAGGCTATTGCATTTTTTTCTGTTCTAAATGATCTAAATCTTGTGTTGTATTTTTCAGCATGGATGAGAAACCCTGTTCATCAAATGCCGCTGCTGCAGCAGATGGGTAAGTTGTGTGCATGTTGCATACTTTGATTTTTTTTTTTTAATTTATTTTTATTTGTTTGTTTTTTGATTTGATTAAATATGTGTTGCTGTTATGCTCTCAGCCTGGAGGATGTACTGGAAGAGGCCAAGAAACTGATTGGCACTGGGAACAGGCACATGGTCATGGGGGATGTGGTCTCGGCCGTCAGTGTGTTCCAGGAGGCATGTGGAATGCTGTGAGTAAGAGTTTAATGTTTGGATTCTTGTCCTGAACTAACTGTTCACCCTTCTAACATGAGGTCACTTTGTTTAGGGCTGAGAAGTATGGTGATACTGCTGATGAATGTGGCGAAGCTTTCTTCCTTTGTGGAAAAGCCTTGCTGGAACTTGCCAGGTAAGGGCAGTGTGTGTTCTTGAATGTTAAATGCTTAGGTGTTGTAAGTTTGATTATAATTGGCAAATTGCTGTTTATCTGGAGTGTGGATAATTATTTATTTTGTGTGGTTTTGCAGGATGGAGAATACTGTTCTTGGCAATGCTTTGGATGGAGTTCCAGAGGAGTCTTCTGAGGAGGGTGAAAAGCAGAATGACTCAAAGATTGAAAGTGCAGAGAACCTAGATGGTTGGTGTCAAATAGTTATTTATACCTTAGCATGCTTTAGATATCTGGTTTGGAGGTGGATTAGATTGTGATTTGCCAATTTCCGGTTAGCAAGATGTACTTTTTTTTAATTGTTGCTTGAATATTAATATTGAATGTTGTACAATATTGAGTTCTTTGTATACCTCTGGATAAAGGTTGCTGCTTGATGCATAATTGTAATTGCATCTAATCTTGTTTCCTTTGCAATTTAATGCAAATGGTGTAAACTAGGGAAATGCCAACACTAATATACATATTTGTGGCCATGTAGAGAAAACGAGGGAAGAGCTTCGAGAGCAGGTTTATGATGCTATGGCTGAGAAGGAAAATGTGAGTAGTGATGCTGAGAAAACTGAGGGGACCCAAGACAAAACTGCAGCGGAGTCTAAAGAGAATGTGAAGGAGGGTACAGATAAGTTGGAGGAAATGGTGGTGGAAACACCTGAAGTGCCTAAAGAGGTTTCTGTAGGTGAGGCTGAAGAGAAGCCAAAGGATCAGGGTAAGGCTACGGAGGAAGAAAAGCTGGCTGAGGACCCGGTGGTGGAGGAGAAACTAACAATGGAGTCGACCGTGGAAGAAAAACCAACTGACCAGCCCACAGATGTCCCAGAAAAAGATGCTGAGGAAATGAACGCCAAAGAGAAACCAGAGGATGAAAGTCTTCCAAAAAAGGAAGGTGATGTGTCTGCCTCCAAGTCTCCCTTGAAGAATGGTGCAAAGGTGTCTCCTTCTAAGGATAAAGCTGAAATGACTGATTTCGAGCCTGCAGAGGTGGAGAAGGGTGTGAAGGGCTCTGCAAAGGATGAAGTTGAAATGACTGATTCTGAACCTGCCAAGATGGGGAGTGGTGTGAAGCACTCTCCAGCCAAGGGTAAAGTAGAAACGACTGACTCTGAGCCTGTCAAAGTGGAGAATGGTGTGGAGAATACTGAAGAAAATGATCATGAGACCAAGACTACTGAGGATGAAAAGATGGAGGAAGGAGGTAGAATGGAGAGATGCTTGGGAATTGACAACACTGGTATTGGGTGTGGGTTTGGTGGAAGCTCTCTTTGCACAGATTCTCGGTACACAGTGGCCACTCTTCTCCCCCTTCACTTTGACTACACCTTGTCCCCTCATCTGTAATCCTTCTGCTGTCCTGCTTTTGCTTCCATACACTCACCTCCCTTTGTTTTTCAGATGACGACGATGATGATGACGACGATGAAGAAGATGATGGCGAAGATGAAGAAGGAAAGGCAGAGGATAAGGTGTGCTTCATTCAGTGTTGGGAGTCTTTAATGCTGCTCAGACTCTGAAATGTAATCAGTTTTATGGCTTAAATATGCATGTAATCAGCTGCTTTTATAGCTTAAGTATGTATATTGGACTACTTGTATGCTCTCAGGAGAGTGAAGATGAAGTGGGCAACCTTCAGTTGGCTTGGGAGATGTTGGAGGTGGCTAAAGTTATCTACACAAGGTAAGGCAAGGTATTTGTGCATGTGCCTCTATCTTTGAATAGAGAGTCAGGAATAAGAGGTGGTGTGTTCTCCCCCCCACCCCATCCTCACAGGAAAGAGGGCAAGGAGGACCAATTGATGATGGCCCAAATCTTCTTGAAGTTGGGAGAAGTTGGCACTGAATCTGGTATATTGGCCTTTTACCCTAATTGGTGTGTTTTTTCGCTCTCTCTCTCTTTCTGGGCTTCAGTGGTTTACTGTTCTGCACTTGTCTTTGTCTTTAGGGAACTATGGTCAGGCGGTTGAGGACTTCCAGGAGTGCTTGGCCTTGCAGCTCAAACACCTGCCACCCCACAGTCGCTTGCTGGCAGAGACCCACTACCAGTTGGGCATCACCTTCAGTTTCACAAACGAGTTCAGACAAGCCATTGACCACTTCAACAGCTCCATTAAAGTGATTGAGACCAGAGTGGGTAAGTGTTCACATTATCCTATGGGTTGGGGAATTTCTGGAAAATCATGGGAATTTCATTACAGCCTGTGCCAGACATGGAAAGTCAGGGTAACTTTATATTTTGTGGACAAAGTCAGTATCAGGGGCATTTTGATGTCATGTGATCTATTTATATCCATGCTTCCTCCTTGGTCTTTGAGTATGAACTTCTCATGGCTTGCTTGGGATTAACTAACCTGGAACCAGAACTTGTTGCAAGTTAAAACTCAAATGGATCTACATGCCCCGAGTTTTACTTACCTAGTGTTTCAGTATGCCAGGAATTGTTGACCAAAAATCAACAATTTGTTCTGCTTGCTTCCTGCCCAACACCTATACCCATGATGTAGAATGCCCTCTTAGTGCTCATTGCTGAATTATAGTGAAGGGTCATGGATATTTTTTTTTTTTTTTTTTTTTAAAAAGTTAGGGAATTAAGTTTGACTTGCAGTGGAAATCCTGCATTATGTTCTCTTAAAAGATGGCCATGATGGCCAAAGATAATTTGTCTGGATTAGGGTGCCCTTTGTTTTGCATGAAATCGTATGCTGCTCACAAGCGCCTAATCCCTGTGTTATAAGGGAGCTAACAGATGTGAATTGGCCATTCCTGATCTTGACGCATGGTTCTGATCTGTGATTGGTTGCTGCGTGTGGTGTGGCAGCCATGCTCCAGGAGGTGATTGACAAGGCTGAGGCAGAAGAGGAGGCGGTCAAGGAGAACCAGACGGAGCTGGAGGAGCTGAAGCAGCTGCTGCCGGAGATCAAGGAGAAGGTGGAGGATGCCAAGGAGAGCCAGCGCACCGCTGCAGCTGCCTCGGTCGCCATTCAGCAGACAATGGTGAGCTGCCTCCACGCCACTTCACTTCTGTCCTGACGTAGCAGCTCCCCCAGTCTAAATGTCTGAAGTTTTGACATGCTTATTTATTTTTCCCTACCGCTCTGCCATTGATGTGATCAGGGTGGGGCCTCTACATCATCTGCATTTCCAGCAGCGGAGAACGGTGGAGCTTCGTCTTCCTCTTCCACAGTCATAAACCAGGTAAGCTCAGAGTCCATCCTCTGCTTTGCCACCTTATTGGGCCTGAATAATCACTGATGTGCATCTGCCTCAGATTCCAGTGAAACCGGCAGCAGAGAGCGCCGCGCCCTCCAAATCTGCATCAGACATCTCCCACCTGGTGAGGAAAAAGGTGAGTGAACTTTCAGCTTCCCCCCTCAATGGGGAGCAAACAGCATGCTTGTCTGTACAATCTGAACCCATAATGAGGTCAATCATTTCCTTCCTCCTACTCCTGTATTAATTTTTTTTTTTTTTCCCTTTATGCTAAGTGGGCAACTACTGGCTCCCCATCTAATCAGCTCTAGGGCACATCGCATGCCACCCCCCCTTCCCCTTTCATTTCTGTGGCATGTGTAAATTGCATTCTTTGCCGATTGAGTGTTTGGTTGTGAGCTGGTGGTGCTTGCCATCGTGCTGTGACTAGTTAAGCTGTGGTAGTCTGTGCAGTCCTGTGCTTGCTCTCTGGCTTGCTGCTTGGTTGCTGTGTTGTGTGGTGTAGGTGTGGAGGGAGTAGAGTGAGTGGAGGGGGTGAGATGTGGTGCCTCGGCAGCGGTTGCACCCAAACCCATGTGTCTTGTCCCGCTTTGTGTTCCTGAACAGAGGAAACCAGAGGAGGAGAGCCCAAAGCAGGACAGTGAAGCTAAAAAGGTCAAACAGGAGACTACAGTAAATGGCAGCGGAGACTCCGCAAGCAACGGAAATGGAGTTCAGGAGAAAATGGAACAGGAGGCGAGTTTTGATAGGCTTACTAGACCTCTCCCCTCTGCCCCTCTGTAGATGAGCAGTCCAGAGGCCCTGGCCATAACCAGTTCTTACTGCATTGAGTGTGCACCCAGTCACTTTATGTAATAGAGGGAGGAAAGGAGGCGGCAGCTTGTGTGATTCCCCCCCTGTCCTTGTCAAGGGTTTTTCCTGCTCTGATCATGTCCTTTGATGCTGGTGGCTGTGCATATTAATGTTGGGTCTTCTCTCTGTCTCCCCATAGGCATCGGCGTGAATGCCTTTCCTTGGTGACTGACCAGTGATCCACTTTACCAGCAGAGCATGCCCCCCCCCTCTTCAAATTAAAAACTTCTGTTGTAAATAAGTCCCTCTTTTTGTCACTACGACCTTTTCTTCCTTGTCCAATTTTTGTATAATTGTAGTAAAAAATCATTAAAGAATATTTGCAAGGCAAATTCAGGTTTCCTGGTTTCTGTTTATTGCATTTCAATGTGTTTGGCAGGTATATAACAGCTGGTGAATTCTAAGGGTACTGGTATTGGGTCATCTGTACAATTCATTTGTCCAGATTGCACCTAAACCAGGCTGAAGGCAGACAATCACTGTGGTGTGACTGAAGCCATTGGTTTGAGGGCTCCCCTCTTTGGAGAATGGTATCCCAGGTCTTGGTGCACTGCCTGGTAATGGGAGGGGAGAATATTTAGATGTTTCAGGCTAAGCAATCTAATCCTGTGTATAACACCTACCAAATGACTTGCCTGTCTGAAGTGTTTGGCCAGCATCCTGGAGAAAACCTGTGGCTGGTTTTGGAGCCTCTCTGGTATGAGCTGATGAAGGGGAGGAGTGGGCTTCATCTGCTGGGTCTTATCCGCTCTTAGGAAACGCAACAATGATCTCTTTGCATCCTAATGGAAATCAAAACCTCAGTTGTACATCTAAGTACCTGCTAACACCTCTGCTGTGGGTCTAAAGATGTGGCCATTGATATCAAGAGATGTATTCTGCTCAGGACCTCATAACCAGGTCTGATCTTCCATCAATGCCAAGAAAGACAAAAACACCTTTGCTGTTAGTTGTTCCAGCTCCTGGTATCTGCGCCCGTCTGCCACCCTCACTAATACACTGGCTCCTGGGAGCAGCTCCACCTGCCAGAGGAAAGAAGGCCTTTAGTCAGGCTTACTGTCTTCAGATCAGTTTTTTTACTGCTTACAACAATGCTTCCTACCTCATTCATCTGCAGCAAATCTTTTAGAATATGTTTACATTTCCCCTTCTTTAGTGCACTGAGTACTTTCTAGGAGGAGTGAAAAGCAGAGACTTAAAATGTCACCATTTTCATGTGTGAAAGTCTAATAAATGTAATGAGTAAGTTTAGGTAAAAGGCAAACAATGAATCCTGCTGCTGTACATTTTAAACTCCAACCTGTGATGGGGGACCACGGAAGAGTGGGAGCTGGTAGCAGGCTGTGTTGCAGTATCCATGAGTAAAGATGGGCACAGCTGCCCAACACTGTTGCCCAAGGTTCACACTAAGGCCCATTCCCTGACCATCATTTCCGTCATGCATGTGTTCAGACGCCTCATTGAGAATCACAGACACCGCATAGAGGTGGACGATGGCTGTCATGTACTGGTGGTACACACGCTCATGGAAAGACTGCAAAGGAAGATCAGTTTAATTTTATTGTCTAAGAGCGTGTCACCAGTCTAAGAAAAGGGAACATGAATACATAATAAATATAGGAAAAAAATGAAAACAGGAATGTAATTACAAATAATGTAAAATGAATGAATAAATACAGTGAGATAATATAAATAAACACCATGTATCCATCTGACCACTGGGGGGCACTGTGGCTGCTGTTAAGATCCAGGCACTGGATAAAGTTGCAATGGTCATAGGCCAGCCAGGGAGAGCCCTGATAAGCAGCAGCCGGAGGGCAGAGAGTGCATATCCCCATGGGGAAGGCAGACCAGGGCAGGTTTACAGCTCTCTCAACACACACCTGCATTGACAGAGCATATCATCCACACACCACACCAACCATCACTCTCCTCCACCCACACTCAAGGGAGAAAATGGGCAACAAAATGTCTCTCACTCACTTTGAAGCCCTCAGACATTGAGTAGTGGGACACTAAGTTCAGGTTAAATGGCTGTGGCCAAATATAGCTTGAATGGCTCAGTTTGTGTAATATCCAGTCACCAATCTCCAGGTCTGATTTGGGGTCTGGACTCCGCGAGTCTGCAGCGATAACATGGGCAGTCTCTCGGACAGTAACAGATAACCTGTGGGAGATTCCATAATGGTATTATTGATTTTTTAGTTTATGAAGATATCCAATTTGTCATGGCCTACAGTCAAGAGGTGGTGCAAAAACTGCAAATGAAATGACAAAGATAACATTTTCAGCCAAGGGCAACACAGTGTGCTGATGCCTTTGCTTATGCTAGTTGTTGATGCGTATCTTAAGAACAGGCTAAAGGGTTCATGTGACCTGCGTATCATGGCAGACAGTAGCCGTATTTCTCCAGGAGTGGGTCTGGCAGAGCTGGAGTAGTACACCTTGTCAGAGTAGTGCAGTCCTGGGGAGAGCAGCTCCAGCTCCGGCCTCTGGCCCTGGGGCTCTGTGGGACCAGTCTCATCAGCTGGAGCTCTGGACACTCTCATCAGCACTGTGGCACAGGGAACCACCCTATGGAGACATACAGACATCCTGAGGGTTAGCAAGAGTTAAATTGAGTTAAAGGAAGGACTTGCTGGATTTGTTTATTGTTTTTTTTTGTCATCTTATTTTTTTCAAAATGAAAATGTATTAAAATTTCAAATCAGATTACCTGCAACAAAGTGCAAGATAAATTAAAAAATACACTGGCATGCATTGGCACCCTAGTGTCTACTGTCCCTGTACCTGCTGGAGCTGACCAGGCCCTGTGAGGAGAGGGGCTTGCCTGCAGCTGGGCACTGGTGGTACAGTCTGATCTGGTGAGCCCCCTCATTTAGACACACCTGTCACAAGCAGGGGACATGCAAGTGGAACATGTGGAATAAAAAATACATTCATTTGTTCAGTGAGGTCTTAGCTAAAGTGAGTCACACAAGAGTGGGTATGAGTATGAGTGTATGAGTGTACGCAGTAGATGAGAATCAAGGCGAATGGGCTGTGGTTACCTGCTGTGGACTGGTGTCTATACTGGCTTGTGTTTCTGTGCCAGACATCACAAACAGTCCAAGAGCTGCCCAGCCAATAATCACTGTTTTGCAGCTAAACCGATCCAATGTGTAAACCTTTTTAAAACAAAGGCAGAGGAAGTTACTGTATTCAGCATTATGATTTTTAACAGCCTTAGCTTTACCTTCAGTAGAATGGTGGAAGAAGGTGGGAGAGTTGGGCATCGTAGCTCCAGTTGGAAGTTGTAGCGGGGCTCAAAGATGCTGCTGTCCAAGTCAATGCCTGTGGCTATGTCAGGGCCCACTCTGAAAATATATAGACATTTTATGCATTTCTGTTCCACATTTTTACATTCAATACACTGCAGATTCTTCTCTATCTGCATTCATGTATCTTGTGGTGGTCAAAGAAGTGAGTGAGTGAGGCTCTAATACAGCCATGTGAAAATTGAATCATCTCATATGGCTCACTGGTTGTAATGGTGATCAAAGACTCCCCCCATGACCCTACTGATGGTGGAGCAGTCTGGAAGGAAGCGGGCTCCATCAATTTGAAGAATGACCACATCACCTTGGCAAAAGGGCTTCAGTGGAGGGTTGACTCTCTCACAGAGGAGGAATCCTGCCTGGCCACATCAGAGCACGAGCAAATGATACTCTTGAATTAAAATGTGCAAGAAAAACAGTACAGCACATTTCTACTGAGCTGTAAACCTCTGTGGAATTCATTAATTACTATGACAGTTAAGACTAATGTATATTTGGTATGCAGTCTCTATAGCCATAGAGTTAGTGCAGACCTCAGAGCTGTGTGTAGGTAGCTCTGGGTCAGCATTAACAACTGGACCCTCAGGAGGGAAAGGGAAGGGAGGGGCCTGACCGCTGTAGATATGCAGTTGGATCTCAGCAGCACCATAAGGCTTGAAAGGCTTCATCAAGCAGTCATCTGGCTGTCACATACACACACACACACACACACACACACACAAATATCCATGCCAGCAGAAATAAATAATGCAGAATATGATTGAGTTGGCTGGTGTTGGGGCAGTGGGAGAAACTACATTAGGTATGCCTACCAGTGGGATGAGAGAGAGCACAGGAGGGATGGGTGTGCAGTACAGTGGGACCAGGTGAGTTCCTGCATTCCACACAATCTGACCCCCATCTCTACTGGATCCCTGAGCTTATGAGTTAATAGACACAGAAACAAATAGATGACTTCAGCACACCCATGGTATAGCTACCCATTGATATTCTACAGCTGCCAGGAACACACAAGTGCCTCCGTCTTTGTAGGAACTCACATGCAGACTCAGACCTAGTGAGTCTGACGGCGCCCCAGGCCACCACACACTCCTCCTGTTTAGTCAGGTTTCCTGCCAGCATCCCAAACTCCCAGGGCGGCCCGTCTCTCTGGCGCAGGAGGCTCCTGTGAAGCTCAGCGCCATCCGCAGGCAAGTGGTAGAAGCGCAGAATTAGGATCATGTCTTCTCTTGGTTGGACAGTACGGAAGTAGGCCTGATGGGACAGTCAAACTCATTGAGTTATTTCCTCCCTATGGAAATGTCTGCATCCAATTCACACAGACAAGGCACATACCAAACCATGACACTGATGGCTGAGCAGCCCAGAATACTTTAACAATTTAATACTTTTTTTTGTAAGCGGCAGTGTAACAGTGTTGTGTTGTGGGATGATAATGATGATGATGGTAAATGATGCATAGCTGTAGTGTGCGTGTCTGTGCTCTAGGAGAGGAGGTACCTGCTGTTCTCCATAAATGAAGTGTCCATGGAGGATAAAGGAAGACACTGTAGATGTACTGCAGTGCACAGCACACATCCCACACATGATGACCTACAAAGAGAAGGGGGCAAATAGTGTGAGTAGACTGATCACAGCCCCAAGATTAGCCAATCGGGCAAATGATCAGTCACCTCTGAACTTTTTAGGCTGTTTGTCTGTTTGTGTCTGTTTGTCCTGAGCCCATGAATGACAGTTGTAAATGTGAATGTTTTCTATCCAACACAATCATTGATATGTGTGTTGTGTCTTGAAAAACAAAAAATATGTATGTAAATGATAAACATTGGATATGTATAATGGTGTCATAGATTCCGAGCTGAACCAACCTGTCCAGATTTGAGACTGTAGCCAGTGACTCTCAGACTGCCTTGGCCTGATGGGGCCCCCTTCACCCTATCTATGAGGACTCCAAAGCCCTTTGTCTCCATCTCCCCCTCCTCTCCTCTCACTGATTCTACAGTACTACAGGCCAACACAAGAATCAGCAGAAGTCAGCATGACCAAACTAATCACAGTAGAAAAACTCACACATAATCCAGTAATTCTATCAATCTATCAGCACTGGGTTAAACTGTTGTGCAGTGTTAATTTCTCCTTAGTGCTAAGAGGCAATCTGAGTTGAAGTTGTTGCTAAGTGTTACCTATTACTTGTCCATTGCTCAGTCAGCAGCCACAGAATGGTGATGCAGAACATTACAAGAATGTTTATAATTTTGAGTTAATTGGGTTATTTAATAGCTATAGGGGTGACCAACACCCTTATTCAAAAAGAATCATATATATAGGTAACCAAGGGAAAAGAAAAATCAAGTAAACAAAAACGTTGCTGGGTTACATAAAAATGTTAAGACCATGCATTCATCCCTGGCATGGAAACAATAAGACACATAAAAAGACTCAAAACAAGCAAGGAACCTTGGCAGTCATTTTAATTGTAAATAATGATGCATGAATCAGCTGCACACAACAGAAGCTTTAATCATCACTGACAAAGGTGAGAAAGTGGCCCCAACCCAGAGTTCACTCAAATGAGACAAGGCCAAATGGCACAAGGACCAGCCAAAGAGAATGAGGTTGTTTCAAAACTACAAAACTACAAGGAAAACCATTTGGATTAGTGTGGAACATGAGGGTTGGGGCATGATCTCTTTCTCACCTCCGACTGGACTCCCCCACAGTGGGAGGGTCCACCTGATCAAGAGAAGAGGGAGCAGAATTGGAGGAGGGCTGCAGTGCTGCTGGGAGAAGACTCCCTCCACAGGGCCCACACACCTGCCAAAGCAACACAAACACTGACTGTCACACATCTGGGTGCAATCAAAATGGAATAAATCAGTGTTTGTTTGAGTGAATGGTTCTTACCACAGCAGGGTACTTATAATGGGTGATGTCACTTGGATCAATTTTAGCCATGGACAAAACTTCACCATCACGTGCATTTGCCACTCTCAGGCATAACTCCATATTACCCAGCTGTACAATGATAAACAAATGTCCATTCAAATCAAATGAAAGGTGGAGAACTCAAGAGCTTCACTGACAAAACAGACAGCTAATGCTTGTGATACCATGAGCAAAAGATTGCATTACACAGTGTCAAACAGCCCTGCTCACCTGAGGCACTGAGTTGAGCTGTCCTGATGACAGGGCTGGTTTCACAGGGAGGACCCTAAAGGGAATCCTCCAGTAGCCACTCAGCACCTGGTTGTGCTGGTCAAAGAGCTGCAGCCGCGTCCAGCCACGGGACTCCAACTCCTGGATCTCCTGGCCAGATGTGTCCACACCTCCCGCTGCCTGAACCTCCACCAGCAGAGAGAGGGAAGGGGATGGCTGGATCCTTCAGGCACATTGAGAATGATATTAGACACATTTATGACTAAGCAAACACGTGAGTTTTCAGTCTGATTATTAGCATTTACTTAGTTATTGACTTACTGTCTGTGTTTATATTTAATACAGTGATTCATGATGGGTTTTAGCTGAGTAGATTTTGGGCTGGACTTGCATGCATTTTCAAATGTTCAAACTTACCAAAAACCAAACTAATTTATTAAAGCAATTACATTTCAAATGAAACAAATTATTATTCTGACCTGGGTACTGGCTGTTTGGCAGATAGGATGGCATAGTTGCCAGTGGGCAGGCTGTAAGGGTAAGGCAGAGCCCCAGCAGGTTGGCACTGCACGGCAGGCAGGGGGGTGGGATGGCCCAGCTCCAGGCCCAAAGAAAAGAGCCCTACCACCAGACGCAGCGCTGTGAGGGGGGCATCCACGCCAACCAACATGTCATAGAAAATCACAAAGCCAGCACTGCAAAAATCATACACACAGACACCCACATGTTAAGACACCTCATGAGGGTACAAAGACGTGTCAATACCATCTTGCCACTTCACACACATACATGAGGACATTAGACTCATGAACATTCCATACAGATTCTTGAAATGAAGAAATGAATGAGCAGTTTTGTGTGTGTGTGTGTGTGTGTATAGGTCTGTCTGTGTGCTGTTTATAAAAGATTACTTACACAGGATCATATGGAGCAGGCCCCAATGTGTCACGGGGGTCCAGGAAACGTCTACTTAGCAGAGAGGTCTGTGCCTTACGCTGCTCCTTAGCACACCAATAGAGATTATCAATACACCATTATCTATTATTACTGACTGTTGTATTTGGTTTATTCTAACCTCAATTGTATACAAGTTTGGATGAAGTATTTATGCACTAAATGAGTGAAAAGACAAAAGACTGAAAGAGTCACAGAGAGAAACATGCATTTCTCCGCCACTTTGTGTGGAACTTTGGGATTCACTGTTCTCATTAAAGCCAATCTCTCTGGGATTAGGCGTAATCCCTCACCAGAGACGTGGAGGCCCCGAGCTGAGCCCCTGCTCCTCCAGGAAAGAGGGGTGGTGGTGGGGGAGGGGGCGGAGGAGCTTGGCGCTGTGTCCTGGTCCTCTCAACCTCACGGCGCAGGCTCTCTATCTCCCCCTGCAGGCCGGCCAGCTGCTGTCTCTGCATCTGATGGAACTCTGCACCTGCCCCAGAGGGTGGCATGGCAGAGAGCAGTGACAGAGATACCTGCAGGCCTACAGATGCTTTCATCTCCTTCACTGTCATTGTGAAGGGTTGATGATGTCAGACTCAGAAGCTGACCTGCCCACTAAGCATCAGTCTGGAATTTTTTATAACAGCTCCCACAATCGCAGGGGAGACAACAGACAGTATGTATCCTACTAAAGGAAACAAAAACACATCCCGGCATGTTTCGCCACTGCTGGGTGAGGTCAAAGCATTTTTTCATTTGCCATAAATATAGTGCTGCACTTTATACACAGTGTAGCTAAAACTTTGGAAACAATTTTACAATACACCTCTCCCAGGCCCACTGTGTGACTGGGAAGCCCAAGCTGTGACAGGCAGAGCAGCTGGTACCTTCCTCCCCACGCTGCCTCTGCTTCAGCCACTGGATCCGGAGGATCTCCTGCTCCAGCTGCTGGTTGTCCAGCTGCAGTGAGGTCAGCTCTGAATCTGCAGCCTGGGGCCGGGCCTTCACTCCTGCAGTGACACATGAGTGTGCAGGGATGGAGAGAGGGAGGAAGGACTCTGATTAAAGCAATGACTCCAACATCATTTGGATACCAGCTTAAAAGCTGTTTGACAAGTGACTATAGGTACACTTTAGGAGGTGTGGGTGAAACAATGGCTGGATATCACTGTTCCAACCTTAACCCTAAGCCCTAAGTCCCTAAGTCATGAAATCCAAAACCAGTGACGTCTTAGAGGATTCATGTCTTAGGGCTTGTGGGAGAAATTGGGTTTCACTTAAAAACTTCACATGACAAGTTAATGAATTGAACAGAGGAGCTTTCCCAAAACCATAGTTGCTAACTAAGCTGCTATCTGGTTAGAAACTATGGTTTTGGGAAACACCCCCTAGAACTGAATGGAAATGACCAATCATCCATAAAACTGTCCAATAGACACAGACAGGCTGAAGTGTGCATGTATGTACATAAATATGGATGTATTTGGATGCAGGTTGTATGTATGTATATGTACTCCCAGACACTCACTCTTCTTGCGGTTCTTGTGCTCCTGTTTGACTTGGCTTTGCTCCAGTGTGTGAGCCTCTGCCTGCAGATCATGCATCTGAGCCAAGATCTCTGGGTCAGACCCACCAGACTGCATATAAGCTAGCCTCAGAGCCCTGGCATCACAGCAGACACACCAAAAGCAAGAACACAGCCAAGCAGGATGAGGGCCTGATTCTCCATTGTTGCACAGTGAGATACATAGAGCTCCAGGAAGGAAATGCATGCAGTTAACTAACTCAGATTGAGGCAGAAAATATAAAAGAATAAAAGTAAAAAATCCTATCTCGTTATAAAGACTCTAACATATACAGGCCTGGGTTTAATCAAGGGAGTTCAAGCAGGCCATGGTGTGCTGGATTGAAGACTTTAAACCTGAAGTGAAATCTGATAAGCAGAGTGTTCACTTAAGCACAGACAGGGATTTTGGTGTGTGGTGACTTGGCTGTTTTTCATACAGAGATTGGAAAGGGGATCCTGGCCAATAGCTTGATGAACCAGTGATGGCTGTTTGTATAGCAAGCTGCTGACCTTATTTGGCTGGAGAGCGGTCCATCCACAGAGGATATGAGGTCAAAAGTAACATGCTGTGTCCTCTTGTCTTCAGGGGAGTCTGGAGGAGCGTCCGCATCTTTGGCTCTGAGAGAACACAGGGGGACTGGCAGCTAGTTACTCACTTCCTTCTCTCCTCTGTCCCTCGTCCTTCTTTACAAATGAGCTAGCAGTCACATGAGGCTACATTCAATTCTCTGTTACCTTATACACTACATTTTTATACAGTCCTCATTTGTCTTCCATTCCTCTCTCTCTCTGTCTTTCTTTCTCTCTATCTCTCTCTCTTATCTCACCCTTGTTGTGCTTGCAGAATGCTGATCTGTGTCCTGAGGTGTTGCAGGGCCTCCTCATTCCTCTCTTCCTGTTCCCTCAGCTCCTGCAGTAAACTCTCCAGATGGGCTGTACTGCTCACTCCAGCCAATGCGGCTAATCGACGTTCAATCTCTAAGAAATACACACACACAAATACACACACACATACAGTTTTGAACCCAGGTTGGTACTGAACGTGACATGGACACTGGAACTTTATTTTTCCTGACTTTTCAATGGCGTTATAAATGAGCAGTGCTACGTGTCATAGCGCACAGTCTCAAGTGGTCCATGGACTGGTCTGAACAGACAAGGCTCCTCACTCACCCTCCTTCTTCTGCAGCAGGTGCTCAGCGTGGGCCCTGATCTCAGCCTGCTGCTGCTGGTGCAGCTCACACATCTCTCTCAGCCTCTCGCTGTGGGCCACCTGAGACACCTCTGGGACAGCTGAAACACTCTAACACACATCTCAAACACTCACAAAAGCCTTTGGCTTTTAACACGATTCTCATTCAAAAGACAAACTGAGTTTTCTGAGTAATATTCTCATGTCTTCCATATACCCATCCATAGATCCATAAACAGTTTATAGAAGTGCAACTATGTATCTTTGTCTTTATGAGGATAAGACTATATATGTGATTTTGGAACTTTATTGGCTATATAAGGCAGGATGCAAGAATGGTCTCATATCCCTGCTGAAAAAAAAACAGCTTGACCAGCTTGTGATGGTTTTCTGATTTAAGCTATGTTTTCGCTTATTGAGCTTGTTTATCAGAAGATAATTATATTATCTTATAACTAATAGTAAAAGCTGAATATCTAGCTGAAGCTTATGCGAGAGTTTTGCTGATTAAGTTGGTTGACCCAGCTTATGATGGTAGAATTATGATGGTTTTGTTGGTCAAACCAGTTTAGGGTGGTCATTTTAATGTCCAGCTTTATGGCTGGTCAAACTGGCATGACCATCTTAAACCATCAATGTAAGTTTGATAGGCTGGTCACCAGCATAGCCAACATAAACCAGCACACTCACATATGACTAACATGACCAGCTTCCTAAGATGGTCACACCAGCAAGCCCATGGGGTGGCCCAACCAGTGACACCAGCAAAAGTCAGCAAGAGCTGGTAAAAAACACAGTTAAGACCAGCTAAAACCAGCGAACCACCATAAGTTGGTCAAGCTGTTTTCTTTTCAGCAGGAATGGCTGAGGTTTATTTAGATAAGAATATTAGCAGGCTAAGTCCAAGCCATCTTGGAACTTTATTAGAAAAATATGGTGATCTTATGTGTGGCTGAAGTTTGTTTAGGTAAGGTAGGTTTCCTAGCAGGAATGAGGTAATGATCCCACCTCTGACATTTGCTGCTGAGGCAGGCTGCTCATGCTCTCCTGAATGGACATCCTTAACTTGACAAACTGAAAAAGTTGAGAATACACTGCGTTGCTCTTACATTTATCCTATTTTAAATTGACTGACATGACATACACAAGGTTATTTACGAGTTGCAGTTCAAACTACTGCTTGACTTTTAGTTTAATGTCATCATGTCATTAAAGTTCTCATGTGCTGCCAACTGTAAATATCAGGATGTCTAAACTCTAGAAACTAAAACAACAGGTTTCCCCAGGCAAACTGCTCCAAAATGTGGACAGCTACTTGTTGACCTAGAGCAGTCCTGAGTTGCTGATACTTGTACTAATGGAGGGATGGCCTGCTCAGAGGTTTTCCCAGTGTGGACACCGAGTTAGTGCCTCTCACTTTACCTCACTGGTGAGTCTCCTCAGAGCGACGTTGTCAGACATGCTGCCTTGGGGGTCGCCCTCTGTCTGGGTGTCACCCCCTGCCTGACTCTGCCTGGTCCGTTCCACTCCCATATCTCTCAGCTGCACAACAGGACACAGAGGTGATGAACCCACCCTCAAAGCACGAGCTGTGTTGGCTAATTTTACATATGGGAACTGACTAATATAACAACTGTCATGTCCAACTGGATGGTTGGCATGAATGTGTGTAGACACACAGACACACACACTTCAGGCTTGATTTGCCAACAAAGAATGAGCTTAACTACTGTAACATGAGCTCTCCCAAAGCAGTGTAATTTCAACTCAATCACCTCAGTCACACAGAGGACAGAGGGAGAGGAGTGGTATGGTGAATTAGATGAAGTGAGAGTATTAGACTGTGTGTGTGTGCTAGAAAAGAGAGAAGCATAGAGAAGTGAGGGATTCTCACACTGATAAGGTCAGGGGTGCTAGTCCGGCAGGGTCCTGGCCCCCTCCAGGTGCTCTTCTCGGGTTTGGCGAACTCCACACGACCTCGCCTTAGCAGGCCTGGGTCTCCAATATCACTCCCCAGGCAGAAGCGAGCTTTGTGCTTATCCAGGAGCCCCCCCGAGCGGAACACCATGTGGCAGTCACGGCAACTCAACTCTTGTGAATCCCACATCTATACACTTTCTGTGAGCCCCCTAATTAACTACATGAGACATCCCTCTTCTACACAGATGTTGACTGGAGATCTCAGGCTTGAATGAAACCATTCATTTGAGAGGAAAAGGTAGAGCTGCGTTCAAGATCTGTGCTGGTTCAAAGAACTGCCAAGATCCCTGCTTACCTTCACGCATGTGTTGCTTTCGCTCTGTTGACATCGCTTGCTAAGGGTGACAGTTAGTTTGTTAGTTACAGTCACTATGTTTAGACCCTTTCCAGGTAACACTGTAAACAAGTCTAGGGGTGGGGAGACAACCATATGGAACTATAAGTCATAAAAGCCCCCCACACCACTCAAGGGAGCTTAAGCAACAGAGATATGTATTGCTTGCATGAATAAAACCTATACAAAGGCCATTATTAGTATTATTCTTTGAAATTCAACGAAAGGGTAGACATGTTTGGCAAACTGATGCAAAATATTTATTACAATTTTCTTCTCTTTTCTCCAAGATGCAGTAGTTTGTGTCTGTATTCGTCTCACACAGATAACCTTCATCATCCTCTCAAATCTGCAAATAATGTTATCAAAATAATCTTCCAAAACTCACAATTTTTATTCTTATATTTTTTTACAATCCACCCTGAATATCAAGGCTGCAGGAACAAAATAATGCAAACAAAAACTAGTAAATGTGGGAATTTTATACAGCTGTACCAAAATAAAAACCAAAAACAAAGAACCTTAAGTGTGTGACAGGCCGTTTATGCCCTATCAGCGGAAATCAAGAGGTACCAAAACAAAAGCAGAAATCTGTTGAACCATAATTTACAACAGCAGTCCCTCATGAAACTAGAGAAAGATGGTGCTACACCTTTTAAAACAGCAGTACGGGAACTTGTTTGGGAATGGGGTTGAGTCAGAAAATTCAGAGCCTTTGCTCGTTTTTCTTTAGTCGTCGGGCATCAAGTAAACACTTTGAGTCACTCTCCAAAGCATCGAGCCAGTATTCCGCTAAGCCTGAGGCAGACCATCAGAAAATCATTAATGCCAAAAATCAAAACATGAGAGGTCATGTTTCACCTGCACAGACCAACCTGGGAGCTTTTGAAGATGAAGCATTTGCACTGTCACTCTATTAAGCCCTTACTGGCTACATTCAAACAATGTAAGGATCTGTGTGCTTGCTTGAGAATTGTTTTCGGATCAGATGGAAAGGACCAGCTGTAAACAGAAGATTACAGGAGATCATTTTCATGGTGCTAAAGTAATTCTAGTGAAAACAGACTTCTCTAACAAAGACGAGAAAAGAACATGTTGCGCGCCTTTTAATTATGAGACGTTAACAAAACCAAACAATGTTGAAGTAAACAGCATATCATCAGAGGGACACTTCTCCACTGAACAGTTCATGTTCCAGTTAAATATTAAGCATCAGCATTCCTCCATCTGAAGCCAGGCTCTGAGGCACACCTCACAGAGCTGGTTTTCAAAGCACCACCACCACCACCTCCCAACTCTCTCAGCAGCCACCACCTCTAAGTGCCATGGCCAGCTAAGTCTGTGGTAGACTACCTGCTGTGAAAACCGGCTTCAAGAGGGGTCCTTCAGGACCAGGATTTAGAGCGTACACCCTTTTTTTCATTCACTAGCTGCCGTGCAACATAAGACAGTGCACTGTGTGTGTAGGTGTGTATGTCTGAGGGGCTTGGTAGCTGATGACTGCTGTGGATGGTGACACACTTGTGTTCCTTGAGGGACTGGGAGCTTCGTTGATGGCAACGGCTCACAATGATTGTTTTATCAACACTAACACTACGAATTGCTTTCGCCAAAAAAAGGTGTCAAAGCCATTTTTTATTTATTCTTTTTTTTCCTCTTAAAAGAACATTCTGATGAAGTTGTTTCATGTTAAATCAGGATTATAGTTGCTGTTATTTGTGAGTTAGTCTTTGTTTTCCCCAAGCAAGAAAAAAAAATCAGATGTGTGACTTTTCATAAACATTGTTTTTTTCTCTTTCATATTTTTAAGTTCCTGGAAAATGGGACAACAAAAGGAGAAAACGGGCAAGAGGAAAGGGAGAGAGATGAAAAAAGAAAACAAAAATTGCCCTCATGAGTGAATGACTCATGGCATGTTATTCGTTTCTAGCTGGGATATGACTGATGTCTCTTGTGCATGAGATCTAGTTTTGTTGTTTCTTTTTTTAAATCCATGTTTCTCTCTTTTCTTTAAATAAAACAGTGAGAATGGAAGAGAGCGTGAGACTGGAGGAGCAGGATGGGGGCTTGTTCAGGTGGTGTGTCAGTGGGAGGAAGGGCGTGGAAGAGGTGCTTCCCTCCTTTAGGTGCCCTCGTCATCAGACGTCTGGCTGCTGCTACTCGTCTCCGACTCGGAGCCCTCCTCTAAGCCCGTCTCCACTGGGCTCCGCCAGGCCAGCGGCATGGCAATGCCACGCGACCTCACCAGCATCCCGTTACGGCCCAGTCCATTCTTCTTCAGCTGCACAAACACACAAACACATAGTCAAGACCCACTCATCCCTGACAACTCAAAGCTGAAGCTTTATTGGACACACTGTGAAGAGGAATGGCAAGTTGAAAGGTTTTTATTATATATGTATATCTATATCTATATATATCTATATCTATCTATCTATATATATATATATATATATATATATATATATATATGTGTGTGTGTGTGTGTGTGTGTGTGTACACACATACATATATATATATATATATACACATACATACACACAGAACTACAGCAGGCTTGCTTGTGAAAGAGGAAAGCTTTGTGGTACCTGTTCAGTTTTAGCCTGAAACTCCTTCAGTTCATCTTCAGTCAGAGGCAGGAAGTTGTCATCATTCTCTGGGTGTTCCTGCCAGCCCATGGCCTTCAGCAGCCTATCAGAGCACAGAGAGCACAGATGGCAGCAACGTTAAACCTACCAGCAACTTTTATGTGTATGTAGGACTACCATGCATGCTACCAAATATCCCCCTTCCCACTAATGTTTGATATATTCTCTGTATGAAGGCATATGTACAACACATTTGACTCCAACTGCAACTAAAATGTAACAGTTTACAAATCTGCAACAAGATGCATGGAAACAGCAATTAACCAAGAAGTACTCAATGTCATGAGTACTTTGAAATTACAAATAAAGTTAATAGATCACTTTATGAATATATTGAATGAATGAATATACTGAGACTATGCAACAAAGTGAGTGTAAGCATCTTTGTGTGTGTGTTTGCATTTGAGTTTATGTCTGTCTGTCTGCATTCCTCACCGATGTTCTGCCTCCAGGGAGCTGGACAGGTGTTCAGTATCCGAATCACTGAGTGAGTGAGAGATGCCGTTCTCGTGTCCTTCTCCATACTCCTTGGGCTCTGGGGTGCTGCCCTCTCCCTGCAGGCCACAGCAATGACAGCTTACAGGACAGGTACAAGCTCAAACCCTTCCCTAAACACCCCTCCAGCAAGCAGCAGGGATGCCACACCTCTCGCTATTGTTCAACAGCTTCCAGGAACAGCTCAAAGAACCTAAGGCCAAACAACAGGCCTGCAATATGCCTCAGATTTGTTGCTGTCTGACACACAGCCTTAGGGAGATGAGACCTCCACTGTTGAGAATGTATACTTAACTGGAATATCATCCAATTATCTACTCTACACTAAATACCAAACAAGGCAAAAAGATCCCAAATAAGTATGTGTGTGCGTGTGTGTGTCTGACCTCGGTGGGTACTCCAGGGCTGTGGCTGCCACCCACTTCTCCGTTACGCTCATCCTTGAGGCCGCGCAGGAACTCACTCTTGCGGTCCGTGCTGCGGCGCATCAGCTTCAGGCGGGGAGGGGTGATGTCTATGGGAGGAGTGGTGCTGGAGGGAGGCTGAGGGTCAATACAAAACACACACACACATACACACACAAAGAGAGAGTGAATGAAAGGAAAGAAAGGGGGAGGAAAATGAAACCCATACTAATCTCTGGTCTGGCTGCTTTCTCAATGAAAAAGCTGCGTACACTGGCTATAGTACAAACACTCCCAACATGCCTGGGAAGGCAGTAAAAATTTAGTTCAGGAAAGCCTTGGCTCAGGACTATGTACCCATATCATGACCAGCACACTGTAGGTCAGTGCACATGAGTCCTTCCTCCCTCCAAATCTGCTTGTTTTCGGGAGAGACAGAGACAGAGCGCTAGACTTTCGGGACACTGGGCTTAACTCACTCACCCCAGGCTTAGGGTTTCACCATTAGCTAAGCCCAGATCCACTCAACTGTGCCTTGCTGCACTACACAAAAAAGCACCTTCAAACTCAAGCCCACAGAAAGCCAGAAGACCACTGGGATAATTTCTATTGGCTATTTCTATTCTAATGTCATATAATTTCATTCACCAAGTTCTGAATTAAAGCAAGTTATCAGAGGTCATCAGCTAGTTTAAAGCAGCAGCAGTCAATTAGCATCACTGGGCCCAACAAACTGTAGCCTTGTTCCTTAACAGACCTTCACATGACTGAATTGAACAACGTATTCAGTTTCAGTCACACAGTTCTCACACTACCATGCCAGTTGACATGTCAGAACAAAACAAAAACTAATGGCAATTGGTTAATTATGACAGCCACAAAATCTGTCCAATCTTATCTTATGATTTCTGATAAGGCAATGGATCTTTGCCATATCAAAGTTAAAGCGATAGATTGGAGCAATTCCAATCATATCCCTGCTGAAGGAGCTTGCCAAGCACTGTCAGTAGGAAGGAGAACGACGGCTTACGCTGACTGAATGCCACCATAAGCTCACTTTCACTTTCGTTACTCACGGTACCATTCAGTTAGCATTCACTGCCGGTCTGCGCTTTGGCCTACATTGTTCCAAATTCTTTCGTTCTCCTTCCTGCCGACAGCGCTCGGCAAGCTCATACAAACAGGGCTCCGACTGGAGTAACTCTGAACTATCACTTTCAGATAAACATTTCATACTGTAGTAGCAAGATCAAACGTGGGTGATGCCCCCCCCTCCTCACCTCCTTTGGGGTGGCGTGCACTGGGGCACTGACAGGAGCCAGAGGTTTGGTCACAGAGGCGGGGCTTGAAAAGGCGGAGTCCCGGCCAGAGAAATGCAAACCCGTTTTAGCTTCCCTTCCATTGGGCTTCCAGGGACCAGTCTGCTGGGGCATAGGCAACATGGCGGTTAAACTAAAGATGACTGAAAAGTAAGTCTTCATTCCAGTGGGGGCCTATAGAGGCCCTGCATCCATGCCACTGAATACACATAAGAAGCTGCAGTGTGTGAGGTGAGATCAACCACCCCACCTGCACCAAGCCGCAGGATGACTTATTCAGTTTTTTAAGAGCATCCTAAAGAATGGGACAAACCAAATCTCTGTGGGCACCACATCTGGCATGGTACCAGGTGTGTTAAAAACAGTGCGCCTTAATACTTGGTTAAATACAAAAGTCAAACCCCTTCTTAAATCGCACTGATATTCCTACATGTTGAACTGCCTCCTGACAGCCATGGCATGCCTACCTTGCTGGGAGCGGTTGCAGGCTTGGGCACCAGGTTCTTGTAGACACTGGGTCCAGCGATGGACACTTTGGTGCCGTTGGTGGGCAGTGGGCCAGCACTGGCAAAACCAGCTGAGAAGGCAGCACTGGGGTCCTCCTTAGATACCTTCTTAATGACCAGCATCTTAGACACCTGCTTGTTGGCACTGGGGGGGTTCTCTGTTAACAAAGCCCAATGCCACTTTAATGGGCTGCAATCATGCCACTACTAACAATGTTTGAGACACAATTTTGACCATTCACTAAATAGGTCAATGGGGCTCCTTACCCCAAACTCCGGCAGGGGTCCCCACAGCACGAGCCTGGCTCACTGGCTTTCCAGTTGTCTCCGGGTTTAGGGAGGGCTATGGTGTAAAAACACACACACACACACACACAGACAGTGGTTAGTTGAACTGGCCTTGAATTTGTCTGCATAGTTTCTTTGCCATGCTTCTTTGCTTCAGCCTTGGCAATATTTCAGTAGTCTATTAGGAGTGTGATGTGTCTGAAATCACAGGAATGTGGATAACAACAGAGATAGCTGCAGCACACTTGACCAACAAGCAAACTTTGTCTCAAGTGACGCTTCTGCTTTGAGCTCCAAACCACTGTTTATTACCAGCATAAAGGAAGCAAGAACTAAACACATCATTGCTGATCAGATCACCTGTGTGCTTTGTGCAGTGATTGGATTGAATTCAGAAGCCTCAACAACAAAACCATATGAGGCATCAGCTTACTAGTTATGACTATGCTAACTGACAAACAAACAGCTAAACTTTCACTTGCGCTGTGAATGGTGCAACAACCTTTCATCCTGAACTCTGCAGAAACACTCTGGGCCCTATGTGCCTTCAGTCAGACAGTAAGGGTCTGTGCTAAAGAAATCAATCTGCTACAGTCAAATGCGTCAATTAACATCTGGCTTAAAGGGGAAACTCGGTGTAAATCAATCACTAGTGCTGTTGTTCGAGACACTAAGTGCTGGAGGATTTCTCCTTTAAGGCAAATTTCTTTGCACACAACTTCATACAAGCAATATAAATCTACAACCTCTTTAGATACTGGAACTGTGAGACTATTGTAAATTGTTAAGTAAACAGTTGATGACTGTAAAAAAAGAAAAGCTGTCAACCTTGTAATTGAAATAGCAAAATCCTTATAAAATAATATTTTTTCTTCCCCAGAGTGGTCAAACTTAGACCACAGACATGGCCAATGTCAGCAACAGGTGTGTTGAGCAATAGGATATCCATAAACTATGACACCCCATTTGAAGAAACAATCTTCAATCTACAATCTAAGTGCCTACAGAACTGTTCCAAACTTTGCTGGCATAGCTGAACAACATTTATCATCTTGCTAGCCCTACTTCTGGTATCAAGGGCACTTTTCTGTTAATCCCTAGCACTAGGTTTGTGTGTATGCACTTTAAGTGCAAAGAAACTGTGGGGCATATAAGTCTGACAATATTTATGATTTGCAGAGGTATGTAGAGCACACTCACAAAGTCCTCTTCCACAAACTTCAGTTTGTCCTCGTTGCGCTCCTCGTCAGAGTAGCGGTCCTGGTAGGGCCCGGCTTTGCGTGGAGGGTGGAAGTTTCCATTGCGCTGCCTGTGGCCCCCTCCCTGTCGCTCACGCTCACCACCTCCTCCCCCTCCGCGCTTGCCATGCCGCCCCTGGTGATGGTGCTGCCAGCCGGCCGGCTCCTTCCACCCCTGCCCACTCCCGAGGCCGCCGCCAGTACCCTTTGCCACACCTGAGTCCACCGAATCATGCCTCAGCAGTGAAGGCTGCTGCCACCCATCCCCTGAGGAACAAGAGTCAGCACAAAACATAAGCAGTGAACAGGTGAACAGGTACTACTTAGGTGAGAGTACAAAGCACACATTCCTCCTGCTAGAAAAGAACAAACTGCAGGTGTACAACTTTTGCTTTTCAGATTGCATATCCTTTAATGTCAGTTGAGACTTAAGAGTTAAGACTGTTTTTGAGGTCTCTGAGATCACAGGCTACAAATTAAATGGTAACGGGATGCACTGCAGACTGACAAAGTATCTTGCCACTGTTTTTAAATGCATTTATGATGACACATTTGCATAGACAGGAAGCAAACCAACTGACCCTACCTATGCACCTCCCAATACATGGCAACTGACCAATACTACATATAGCAACCGTTGCTAAGGTCCTTGGCCTTGCAAGCTGGACAGGGGAAATCTGCTAATCAGTAATCCAGTAGTACTGTTACTATCTAAGACTCTGGACTAGAGCACTCTAGATTACTATAATGACAACAATATTTGATCTCAAAAACAGTCTTAACTCAGTTATGACCAACTGACAAGACAACAGTAACTAAAAGGGGTTGGGGCTTAGGAAGGGTCAATTGAATGTGATTACGAATAAAGTGCACATATACTTCCACAATGGTTTTGGTGACAAGTAATGCATTCCTTGCAAGCTGCATATTTATCCCCTGATGATAGATACCTTGAATATGTAACTCCGCATTTCAAAAGATTATGGACGTGGTGCATACAAACTCCTGCCTTCTGATATTTTATTAACTGATCTCAGTGAGTTAGGAGTCCTCGGGACTACTTCTAAGCTGTCCTAGACTGAGGTGCTACTTTTAGCACTAAATTTCTTTGTGAATTACTCTTAGTCAAAAAAAAAATCCATAGTCCAGAGTCCAAAAGTTAGTACTGACACTTTTTAGTTGAAATATAGCGAACAAAAGAAAAGAGAGGAAGTAAAAACTGCAGCACTTCTCAAAGGAAACACTTATATAATATTCAAGACATAAATTACATAATGACATGAAGTGGCCACTATCCAGCCACACACACTGGGATTAATACACCACCTACAAATATGAAAAGGGCATGCAAATCCATTTGTGCGTGCATGTTTGCAGGAGATGATGCAGAGAGGTCTGCAGGCAAGAGAGGATGATGTGAATGAGTGACTGCATATGGATGCATATGTGTGTGTATCAGGATAGGGAAAAGGTGGCAGAATCTGTCAGATAAGGAAGTTTGTATGTCTCAGATTGGGGAGGATTATTATTGAGATAGCTCTCACAGTAGCAGAGCATGTGTGTGTGTGCTTGTGTGTCTGTATGCACCTGCGGGAGCACGGAGCGGGTCATTGTTGAAGAAGCCGTCAGAGGAGTTGTGTCTGCGGCGGCTCCCTCCTGGCCGATGGTCTCCTCGAGGGAGGTGCTCTCCATGCTTCTCAAGGTTGGCTGCAGGGGACTGACATACAAACACATAAACACAGATCAGTGCCCAGCACACGTGCACAGATTCAGGACAAATACGGGACAGAACTGTGCACATACAAACACATACATACATAAAAAAAAAAAAAACACACCAATTCACATTCAAACAGAAAAATGCAATCTAATGTATTTGGAGACAACTTTGAACACTTGATCTTAGGTCCAACTCTGTCTTGAAATGTAAGTGTTCACCATCTTTCGCATGAGAACCATACACCCTGCCTCAGGTAAGATGTAATACTAAGCCTGGCATATTATGGGACTGGCCCTGGTGTCTCACCTTGGCAGGCTGAGGCGTGGAGAAGTTAAGCCAGGCAGGAACAAAGTCATGCTGCGCCATTTAGGTCCAGTGTCTCCCTTCAGTGGAGTGAGGCATCAAACCTCATGGCCAGGATCTGATCATCACAAACACTTTGTCAGAACCACCACAGCTGAAAGCCTCATATCAGTAAGAAACTTAGCATGGGAGCAGACACTATTCTGTTTATGCCAGTTAGAATAACAAAGTCTATAATAATAATAATTGTAAATTAACACTCTACAACAAAATGTTATAAGAGTGACTGACGACAGACAAAGCCTGCCACTGTCAATGAATTCCATCCCATGACTTGGAAAAACATGCAGCATCTGACAGTGGAGCAGTATTGAAAGAACACCTCCTTACCCCAGAGTCTTAGGCTCTGAACTCCAGTGGCCGTCCTCAGATCTCTCGCTCTCTGTGTCTTTGCGCACCAGGCCCTGTCTCTGCAGCAAGCTGTGCTGCTCCACTCCTCAAGGCTCTTCCTGGAGGTGAACAACCTATCTGCCCAGGACAACAGCAGTCCCTGGCCTCAGGGGGATTCCAGTGTCCAGGGTGGTGTGGCTGGTGATGAGGCAACTACTCTTGGGACAGCAGTTGAGCGCAGCAACTTGGGCACTGAACTCTGAACAGAGGAGCTAGGGTCTTGGCTTAGCAAGACCAGCAAGAGACTGATAGGGGGTGGCAATGGAAGAGAGTGTGATATGCAGTGGTAGTTTGGTGATCCTCCAGGTTGGCCTTACATCAAGAGAAAGGCTGATAAGAGAGTGCATGCAGGTCTGTGGAGACACAGGGGGTGGGTGTCTTGGTAACGCGGTAGTTTATAGAGACTTTGATAGTCTCAAATGTCCTCAAAATGGGGATCCTCACCAGTTCAGTGGCTCTGAGAGTCTGTTGTTCTTTCTTATTTTTTTTCGAAAGTTCGGGAAGCAGCACGATGTGCCTGCTCTGACACCTGGGGATCCTCCTTGTCACGAGGTCATTGTAATCAATGGACATGCACAAGCACAGAAAACCAGGGGGTAGAGGTGGGTGTACCACACAGAGCTGTTACAGAGTGGTGGAAGGCCTGAGTTCACCTCATCAAAACAGCCAGGGAGTCACGCAGGGGCAAAACAGGGTAGCCGGTGTGTCACATCACAAGAGCAAGGCAGGGGGTGTCTTTATAGTTTGACTAACATTGTGTTTGCATTTTCTATCATACAGAGAAATTGGATAATTTGGACCCCTGCAGCATGAATGATTCTGACATATCTTCATGAAAACATGGCACTTGCAGTCATGAAAACTCTTCTGTAAGACCAATGTTATGTTTGGGTCTCCAAATATGATAAATATCTCTATTCATTAATTCAATTCATCCTTCATCAAGTAAATATCGTGCAGTGGCAAACAACTACAAAATAGGGCCTAGAACAGCAAACAATCTATGGGTAACAGATTAACTTCCCTTTGGAAAGAGCAAATGAAATCAGCACCACCACGTAGTTGATAACTTGCTGTAGACAGGTCAGATGGTAAATCTGCAATGTTGGAATCCTAAGGTTCAAGATCTTGCTCTTCCTTTTATTCTGCAGATAAGCTCTGCAAGAAATGAAAAGGTTGGGTTATGTTTGCATCACAGAATTAGAGTCTGTTTTTTTAATCATGGATGCTAGAGTATTACTTTCAAATTTGACGAAATGCTGGACCAATCTGGGATACGCTCGCTATGCAGAGTGTTCAACTTCAACAGCCTGGGGAACCATATAGTTCTATTACTGTTGAGTCTCAGACGCCGATCCAAACTCACAACCTGTCAATGTTGGCAGAATTAATCATCTACGCCACTGATTACAGCGTTTAGTTTCATCTGCGATGACGTTTCAACCTCTAACCCAAGTTATATCAATATTCTTAATTGTTACAAACATGTCTACTGTTCAGGCTTCAAGAACTTGACAGTTTGCACACTTTATTTAGCGTTAAGCCTTATTTGACTTGACGACTGGCTACCCATCTAATAATGTATGTCTGGGTGTTTGGTCCGTCTCAACTGTCTTCATTAACAGCACTTCCTCGATAACTGCAGGTGCGTAAAAGAACATTAAATTAGACCTAACGCCATCGTTACCTGTTAGCTGACCAACTCGCCAAGTTAGCCAGTGTACATGTAGCAAACATGGACAGTAAAAGAAACTGCAGCAACTTCACTAGCCACAGAGCTAAGTCTATCTAAGCTAGCCAGCGCGATGAGATACTCGCACAACGCAAACAACTCTTCGGCTGGTTAACAGACATTTGGAACAGCAATAGACTAACAATGGTATTGGATATAAGGTCATAACACGAGCCTTGCGACAAATTCAGAAGGAAAGATGCAGCTTTAATGAAAGTTTGCTTGACGAAGAGAAAATACCGCTCTAAACTAGCTTACGTTGTGGACAGATGACGTCCTATCAATAGCCAGAATAGTGTTGTTGCTAGCATTCTTAACTAGCAGGCTTGTCAAGCAACGTCCTTGCTCGGTCGAAACAAATGTGTGCAGTATGACTTGCATAACCGTAATGCGAAAGCTGTCATCCAGCTACCTTAACTAAATGACTTCCATTAATTACCATTAAGCGACCCGTGTTTGGTTACCGATGCAAGAAAGAACTTGAAGTTAGCCTGCAAGCCAACAGCACGACGTAGCCTGCTATGCTAGGAATACTAGCAGGCCGTTCACGAGACTTAGCTAGCATTTAGCTATCTTGCTACCACAGTTTACCACCCCGTTGATATGGTGTTGAGCTAAATAGTTAAATCTGTTTATTAAGGAATGTTTATGTGCAAATGCACACCATAATACTGGACAGATAAAATACAATGACGATAAATCGACCTACCAACTAAGTAAACACAGGTATACTTGACTGGCCGGATGGCTTAAGACCCAGCTTGAGCAAAATAAACTGTTGCAAGATGGCTCCCTAGCAGCACCAGAGCCATACTGGCGGAGAGGGATAAATATTTCGATGCAAACATACCTTCTATGACCAGTTGTCTCTTTCGGAAAAAGCAATAATCCGATATGTGGACGTGGACAAAACACAGTTGTGGTCAGATTGCATTAAAACCTTTCGAAATATCGTGTTTCAAGGATTTTAATTGTTTGGTTTTGGAGATCGCACTCTTTCCGACTTTCCAGTCAATCTGCCCTGTTCCTGTCTACTTCTCCCCAGACGTACTAATCGATCGCAGAGCGCCATGGACGCGTCACAACATTCCCCTGCATCATGGTTCTCAAGTTAGTTCTGTGTTGTAGAATTCAGATACAGGTCACAGTGAAAAACCTGTAGCCTACACAGTTACTTGATTATTTTGGAAATGTGAATGTTTTCTAACACAGCACGATAATGGTATCTCTATAACTCATCTGAGGGCCCGTATCCATCAGCAGTGCCCAATACACTGTAAACAATTAACCTGATATAAGATACCCAATTTTACAATATTTCAGGAATTATGGATGGGATGGGTAGATCTAAATCTGGACAGGTTAACTTTCATAACTATACTATATAGTAACTATAACTATAAAGTTGTGTAATGCATTGCAGGTTAACGTGCAAATATACAGTGTAATCAAACACATCTCCACATGCTGTAGCTGAAAATCTTAGGCTGCCTTATAGGATTTAGAATTTTTTTGTCACTTTTTGTAGGAGTGCAAGAGAGAAGAGGATGTTTGTGTCAAGGGCACAACGGGTGTGTTTATTCGTTATAATTTTGCTCTGTTAGATTTGTTACTCTGCCGCTCTTGGAGAGAAAAGCTGTGGCCAGAGCCATCTGACACTGACAGGCATGCCAAGCCCACTGGAGGATCCATCAATGTGTCAGAACTACACCCAGAACCAGTGAGCTCTGCCAGCAGCTTCCCCCCTGTGGGGAGAGCGAAGTGGATGTGTTCACTGCTGGAGTGATAAATGTAGGACTAGGGCTTTTAAGACTTTTGTCAGAGTTATAGCCTGTTTATTTATATACCACAGTTAAGAACAACCTGGGGTCAACCAAAGTCCTTGACTACTGTATGCACACACAAAACAGACTAATAAAACACGTTTCATTTTGCATAGTGTATTCCATGAGACAAAATTAACACCACCCAAAAAAGGTTTGTGCTAAATTTTTCTGAACATGATAGGTGAAATACATTTAACTTGTTTTCCACAACAGAACTGCATATTTATGGTAAGAGGAAATGGTATTTTACCATTAGTGCTTATTAGTGCATATTAGTGCTTATTCTCAGAGGCTCAGAACGACTTATTTTTCGCATTTCACATCAACACCGTTTTTTCATGAACTAATAGACTTTAACTCACAAGTCTCTACATAAAACCTTACTGCAAGGAAGACACCTGAGGATGTCTTCAGGATATCAGATCCCTGTGCTGCCCATCCCTGAAAGCCAGGTAGCAGAACAGTTTACACTGAATAACTTGACAATTGTGCCAAAGTTGACAAAATGTGATTCAATCCATAGCCCTGTTGTTTGAGGTCACCAAATGCTGTCAGAAAAAGAACACGAAAATTTGATACAACATAGACCGACTAGTGAATTGACCGCTGACACTAATTGAATGGGGCACAGAAACTCACTTTCAGAAACATTTCCTATGCCCCATTCAGTTAACTTTAGTTTGCTGGTTTGCTATGCAGTCTATGTTGTATCTAGTTTTATTCATTTTTTGCACCATGCACAGTCCTCCTTTAAGGAGGCTCATCAATCAAACTTTACTTGTGGTGTGGTGCCACCCAGTGCCCACTCTCCTATATCTCGTTATATAAGAAAGTGAGAATCACACAAAATCGACATGTACACACATGCACACACTATATAGAAGACTTTGTCTCTCTCTCTCATGAACACACACACACAATTATGCACATACACACTCAAAACATGCACTGATACACAGAGGAACACATGAAGAAGAGTAAATGGAAACACCAAATGGAAAATAAAACTAATGGAGAAGTGATGGAGATGGAGAGGTGAAGAGAGAAATAGGTAGATAGATGGAGAGGAGAGAAACATGCAAAGGAGGGAATGGAGACTGACAGAGATAATGAGGGCTGGAGAGAGGAAAGGAGGGAGTAGAGTTTACTACTATTTCCTTGACTGACACTGACCCTTCCAATGATTGACCCTACCAAGCACACACACATACCATATGTGTATGGACAAATGACATATATGATCAATGAAGTGTGAGCCTGGCCCAACTCATTTGCTTCCTCTGTCCATCTACACCACAATCATCTCTGCTGAGTGTCATCCCTGCCACCTTCTGGTGGACTCCTGTCACCTTCCCCTCCTGAGTGGACTGCAACCAACACTACAGGAGGCCCATGCCAGGACCGACATCTTAGAGGCCCTTCCTAGATGCCTATGCCAGGACCGACTCCCATTCCCTGAGACTTTGTGACTGAGCCCAACCCCCCCATGGCACTGTCAAAAAATTGACCCTTATTGTTACCCCCATGACCTATCTCACTCATTGACACTATGTCTGGCTGCTACTACACTGTCCAGTCATAATTCTTGATAACCACCTGAATTGACTAACATGTAATGTTATAGAACAATATTTTGGAACTATTATGATAAATAAATATGACTATTAGCTAAAACCATGGACAACTTGTAGTCTATCATGGTTGCTACTGCACTTGCATGACCCCGGGCAGTTCGGTTTGAGTGGTGGATCTGCCCTTGAGTGGTGGATCTGCCCAAGACTAACTAAACATAAGGAGTTTTTCCTTGCCCCTGTTGTTCTTGTATTTTTTGTTTCTAAAGTGCTTATAGCCTAGCCAAGCTTGTGCCATTAAGAAACAAAAAAACTGACAAGTGGCATAACTTTTTTCCAACTTTTTGGATTTTTGAATTGTGGAATCGTAGAATATTTGGAATTCTACGATAAACCATACTTAGGATATTTTTTTATACCGGCTTTCGCGTGACAATGTGGAAAAATTGGCTCCAGTTTGTTTACCACGGGGGTACCCACAGGAACGATGTCGTTTAGAGAGATCGTCAGTCGGAAGAAAATTACTGTGCACCGTTGGATTGCATGGGTGACCTTCTTCCGTTCGAGTCAGCTTAGCGTTGGTGATCCACACAGTTATGTTATTTTAACATGAGAGCTTCAAGAAATAATTGTGCCTAAGTAAGTGAAATATGTTACATATATATTGACTCAGTCTATGTGTCAAACTCAGTCAAACCAGGAGTAGAGTCCATAGTTTGAATGTCTCTTACGTTTTTAAGCTAACCAAGCATACCACAGAGCAATACTAACCTAACCGAGCCTAACGTTAACCAAATCAGAAGTCCTTGATAGGCTTATGTATTTTGCATTGTTTTCTGATCACCCTTCTGTAATTGTATGTTTTTGGAAGGTTACTATTCATCCTTTGCTAACTTTTGTTATGTTTTACCGTAGGAAATTATGTTGTCTTCTGTGCTGAGAAGATGCATTTTGTCTGGCACCAATAAGGTATTCATTTATGAGTTATAGCCTACTAGTTCATTCGCAGAGCTCCAGACTAACGTCTTACATTTGTTGCATTTATGTGCCTATCACTTTATTTAGCTGCACTCCAAATGTTTCACAGCAATGCAATTCTAGGGTTCAGAGCCTGAGCTGCCCAGAGGAAGTGTAACTTTATGTAGTATAGACGAGACTTTGCAGAAGCTTGAGCATGTAATCATGTTTAGCATGTTTAGACCAGAACAAGAGGTCGAAGGGTGAAAAAACTATAAATGTCATCTATGACGTGTGTCCATGTATTTAGTTAGTAAAGCACTGTTAAAATTGTAGTAATTAGTAGCACTGGACATTTGTTTTTGGCCCAAATTGGTTGCACCCTTCAGCCCCACTTTTCTGTGACGGCCGTGCAGTCTCCATGTCCTTTATGTATGTAATACTGTTATATAAGCAGCGTCCACTCTGGAATCTATTGCAAAATGTATTCATTCATCACCACTACTGTGCAAAAGTTGCAATGTATTTTAACAAAAAATAAACATTATTACATTATTTATTTCCAGCCTTTGCAGCTTGTTTCCAGATTATCAGCATGTCCGGATAGACCACAGTGTATTAGAGGAAAGGTTCTTAGCAGCAATTCACTATGCAGAAGACCAGAGCCTCTCAGGCTGAACCAAGGTGCTCTCCTTGGGATTCAGTCTTTCCACAGTTCAGCCTGGATGCATAAGAAAAAGCAACCTGAGGAGCCTTCTCCTCCAGAACTGGACCTGCTGCGGTATGATATGAAGGACTTAAAACGGGCACCCAAACCTGCCTTGTATCTTGGACTATCCGGCCTCATACCGTTTGTGGCTGCGCCACTTGTCATGGGTGCTGCAGAGCTCTATGTGCCAGAGCTCGCATTTGCACAGGTTGCATATGGAGCCTCTATTTTGTCCTTCTTGGGTGGTGTGCGTTGGGGTTTTGCCATTCCTGAGGGCAGTCCAGCCAAGCCTGATTGGATGAACCTGGCTAACAGTGTTGTTCCTTCTCTCTTAGCATGGGTAGCTTTGCTTTTCAGCAAAGAATTGTTTACACAGTCAGCTGTGATGGTGATAATTGGGCTAGCAATTGCTCTGCACTATGATCTTGCTCTTCTTCCAACGTACCCTAGCTGGTTTAAAGCCCTGAGAGCCCTGCTTACATTTGTTGCTTTCTTTTCTCTGTTGTCAACGATCATAATCAAAGAAGTGTACCCGGAAAAGAAGTTCCTAACAGAAAAGTAACATGTTCTTGTTGAATTTAGTATTTATATTGAAAATGAAATAAAGACATAATAAAAGTTTATCATACAGGGTTCTATTACAAAATGTTTTCATCCTGGTTATGGGATTTAGTAGATACTGTTGTCCTAAGTGACTTAGGATACACTATATTATTAGGCTATAGAAAAAGAAATAGTTAAAAGTTCACATTAAGTTGAAAAGTTCACATTAAGCATCATAGAAATGAAAACATCAAAAACAAAAAACCTTGAATTAGATAAAGTAGATTACATTTTGTGAGGTAATACTACAGGAAAATGGCACTTGAGTATGTATGATCAGCTTTAACAGTGGTTTATTAGTAGATAAAATATTGCATTTGAGTGATAGAAAACTGTTGTCATGTTATCATGTGAGAAACTATTGTCTATCTCTAGATGTTCTTGTCATGCTACACAGTTATTTTACAAGGCTGTAATTTTTGTTGTAGATTTAATACACAAAATGCATTATTTATGACGTGGAAATAAAGTAATATGGTACACAAACAATAGAACAAGAAATTTAGCTTGAATGACAAAAGGCCATTCTGTTAATTCCTTTATTAATGCATGTATGTGTAATTACACAGGCAGGATTAAGTGAATTAACCTACAGTATACAGATTATATCTTGATCATAAAATAGCCCTAAAGGCCTATATAAAATAGCTGATGCAAAATGCATCATTTTCATGAATGGGGAAAAGGATTTGGAAAAGAAATTTGATTTATTTCACTTGACTGTTCATTTTAGTCAAATTATATTTTCAGTCAGAAATCTCCACTTGAGTAGCCTTGTTACAAACACCAATTAGTTATTGAGCATGGTAAATTAGCCAAGAGACTGTATGGGGGAGCCAAGAGAACCTTCATTCACCTCTCAAGTTCTGGCCTTATCTACTATTTGCATTTTTCACCCATATTCATCAATAATATATTCCTCCATAGGCTTATAATTGCCGTAAAAAAAACTACAGCCAATGCAATGCTATCATTCATTTTCTAACTCTAGGCTGGTATACCATTTCAAAGTCCACCATGTACCTTACTGCCCTAAGATGGAAGGAATCTTCAAAGTTGTCCTTTACGCCTGATGACTCCACGGTGTCAACACGGATCTCGGATTGTCTCTGATATATCTGCATGGATGAAAGGACACCACCTCCAACTAAATCTCTCAAAAACTGAACTGCTGGTCCTCCCAGCCAAACAAGCCATACATCACGACATCAGTATCAAGATCGACTCCCTGTCTGTTTCTCCCACCAAAGTGGCAAGAAACCTAGGTGTCATGATTGATGACCAACTGACCTTTGCAGATCACGTTGCCTCTGTGGCTTGGTCGTGCCGTTTTTCCCTATTCAACATAAGGAAGATCAGGCCGTACCTAACCCAACACGCAACCCAGCTCCTGGTACAGACCCTGGTTATCTCCGCTTGACTACTGCAATGTCCTCCTATCAGGCCTACCAGCCTGTGCGGTGAGACTGCTACAGATGATCCAGAATGCAGCTGCACGTCTGGTCTTTAACCAGCCAAAAAGGGCACACGTCACACCTCTTCATTGAACTTCACTGGTTACCCTTGGCTGCTCGCATTAAATTCAAGGCACTTACGGTGGCCTACAGGGTGAATGATGGCTCTGCTCCAATCTACCTGAATTCTCTCCTGAAGCCCTATGTCACCCGACGACCGCTTCGCTCATCTAAGGAACGTTTTCTAGCACGGCCAACACCTTGTGCAGGTCAATCCAGACTCTTCTCATATCTGATTCCGCGTTGGTGGAATGACCTCCAGATCAACTGATACCCTCTCCACCTTCAAGAAACTCGTGAAGACCCAGCACTTCCAAGAATATCTCCTGGCGTAAACTTTGAGAATGCACTTAACAATTTAATTTCTCTGCACTATTGCACTTTCAACTTAAAATGGTGCAGTTTCTATGTTAGCAATATGCACTCCTTGTTCATTCTTTCATTGTGTTGTAGCTTGAATGTTATCCTCTTTTGTAAGTCGCTTTGGATAAAAGCGTCTGCTAAATGTAAATGTACGTTTAATGGCTATCTTGGCTGACAGGGTGGTATTCCATGTAGGCCTATATGGTTTTCTTAACAAACCTTGATAAGTTAACTCATAGTAATGGGTTTTTTTAATAGTAGAAAATTATTGCTTCTTTCACCTAGCAAACTAAACTCACATAAGGTAGCACTTTTGTTAGTTACCGTTTGGCCTATAAACAATGTAGAGTATCTCACAAAAGTGAGTACACATCTCACATTTTTGCAAATATTCTGTCATATCCGTTCATGGAGCACTACAGAAATGAAGCTTTGATACAAGTATTCATTGTAGTTATTGTACAGCTTGTACTGCAGTATAGATTTACTGTTCTCTGAAAATAACTCAATATACAGCCATTAATGTCTAAACAGCTGGCAACAAAAATGAGTACACTTCACAGTGAGGTCCAAATTATGCCCAAACTGTCAATATTTTGTATGAGCACCATTATTATGCACTGTCGTAAACTCTATGTGCTTGGAATTCACCAGATGCATAGGTTTCTACTGGAATCCTCTCCAACTCCTCCATGATGACATCATGGAGCTGGTGGATGTTAGACACCTTGCTCTCCTCCACCTTCCGGTTGAGGATGCACCACAGGTGCTCAAATATGTTTAGGTACTTGGCCTGTGTGTGAGGGCTGGTGAGGTGACTCTAAAGGTGAGGGCATCACCTTTATTTTCAGCTTCCTTAGCAAGGCAGTTGTCATCTTGGAGGTGCGTTTAGGGTCATTATCATGGTGTAAAACTGTCCAGTGCGCCCCAGTTTCTGAAGAGATGGTATCATATTCTGCTTGGAATTCATGTTTCTTTCTATGAACTACAGCTCTACCAGTAGCACTCAAGCAGGGCTTAACTATGATGCTACCACCATGCTTGACTTCAGAACATAATATTTGCAAAAATGTGAGGGGTGTAGTCACTTTTGTGAAATACTGTACTTGGTGAACTCAGGTCTATTTTGGGGATTTTACACAGGGATTTGTGGGTAGACTATAACTGGTTTAAGTCAGGAAATGCTCTCAAAAATGGTACCCCTAAAACATGTCGTGATAAGGGATTTTTTTAAATGACTACTGATTTTCATTCAATCCATTCAAAATCTCTCAGTGAATGTTTGTTGCTGTCCACAAAATCTGACTACTTTGAATAACTCCGAAGTTGTTTTAATATTTAATAATTACAGGAAAATATATTAGAAATCTTAAGGTACACACGGGGTAACAACGGTCAGTAGACAGCAGGTGGCAGCAAACTTCAAACTTTGAAGCCACACTTTTTTGACACCCACTCTCCCATCCCGATTTCTACACTGATGTCAGATCGGTGAGAACTCCCTTTTCCTTATAGCATGTGGCCAGAACATCAATCGGTCTGATCCCAGATCAGTTGTCAAGTAAGCGTTTACTGTCATGATATTTGAAACGAGATTCAGGAAACGAGGCAAGTGAAGATCATCACACTGGGCGCTGCAGAAATGCATCTGCACTAGTTTATCGCTACTTGTGCTCTAGCCGGTACTGGAAGAATGAAGGAATAGGTAATCTCACTAAACGGATGATAGAAAAAAATACTATCCGTTACTAAACTGTATGTTTGTCAAGAGACAAGAAGCGGTTGTGTCGCACATTTTACACCTACATCACAGACTAGACATGTGAGTCTACTGCAAGTAACGTTAACGTTAGTGCGTGTCTCGAGCGGAACGCGGGCTAAACGTGAAAGGCTTGGTGCATACTTTGCTGAAACATAGCACAATCACTGTGCGGAACGGAAGAAGCAGCTAGTGTGTTCTGTCGTCGAGAAACATTTTCATGGAATACCTAATGACATATTGTAGCTCTATTGAGATAACCCCAGTGTTGGTGAGAACTATGGTAACGTTAGAACAGTGATACGAGATCTGTTGAAATTGTCATTAAGTTATTGTTGGCTAACGAAATTTCACACAATAGGTACCCGATAAGTCGGGAATTGTGTTTAGCAGCTCAGCAACTATTCGCGATTGGTTTCGTTTCAAAGGGTTGGTAACGTTAGTCACTGTAGTTAGCTCTTTTACACGGAAAATTAGTGTAACGTTAGTGAGGTCACGCATCAAGTTAAGTCAGTGTCCAACATCTCTGTTTTCATTGAAAGGCCACCGTTTTTGAATATTTATGCCTTTGCATACACCGAAGGAACTTTTTCTGTGTGGGTACTGCTAGCTTCTTGCGCGAGGTGCTAGCCAATGTGAACTTAGCATCAAGACCGCACCGAATGACAAGCCTCATCATGTAGTTTCAAGCCTAACCAACAACAAGGTAGTGCTACTGGAGTTGATAGTTAGCTTGCGCTTTGTGTTCATCAAAAAATCAACACAGAAACACTGGCTTGTGGCCTTTTACTTTGCGGCAAAACACAATCTTGTCCAACGTTACAGTTCATGATGGAGTGTTCGAGAAATCCAATGAATTTCTTTAGACTATAACGTTAACCAATTTGTTGGCCAGAGAAAAGGCTAACCTACCAAACTAATAAGAGGGGTAAAGCGCAGGTTTCAATGAATTAACGTAACTCCGAGCTCATCATTGAACTCGACTTCTACCTGCATAATGAAGAGGACTGAAAATAAAAACAAAAGAAAGTTGTGCAATTCTGATCAACCGGAAAGCGGCCCTGATGAAAAAGATGCGGTAAGTGGACTTTTTTGTTTTGGCCTCAGTTGCTCTGTGATTAATACCATTGACATAACTTTCTCTGTCGCGCTTGTGCTTGCATGTTCTGTAATACCAGTGTCTATGAAAAAATTCTAACGCCCAACTTAGCGCTAGTAGATGTTCGTTTGTGTTTTAGGTACAGCATATTGCTACTGTGCATTGGGCATTGGTGGACGAAACTTGATTTAACCCAGTTGAACCTCCCCAGTCAGTGTTTTCGTATAGTCACTTTGTATAGTGTTGTCACCATCACTCAAAGGTGACAATGCATTTGCACTACTTGCTTTGCTGCCCAGTCCATCTGCATTGAGTTTTCTTTCTTTCTGTCTGACGATCTTTCAGTCTTTCTTTCAGTCTGTCCGTCCGTTCATAACGTTACACGATGAGCATGGTTGTTTCTACTATAGTCAGGGTTCTATAAATGTCTTTATCCTCATAGGTGAGTTAAATATGTGTCAGGTGCCTGTGTCACTGGGCCAGTTAAACCACGCTGTGCCTGACGTTTGTCTCGGCGTTGGCTTTATCTTGGAAGCTTCTGAGATGGTAAGCTTGTAACCTAATGGCTTAGTTGGCTATTTGATTAAAGTGAAACATTCACTGGGGATAGGCCTATGTTTTGTGTCACACCAGTCATTGCTTTATTCACTGATACAAAACCTCAAGTTTTGTATAATTTCTAGTGCAATGGTTACTTTATTCTTCGCTGTGGCCAGAGAGCTGGTATTTGTATTGATGGCTAAACAACATGGATCACAAACACAGTTTTGCAGTCAATAGGCTAAACATTGAGTGTAGCTTTGAGTAAGGGAATGGCAACAAAGGAAAACATTGTCATTGATTTGCAAGAGGCTGTTCCAGACCTAATTAGCCTACCTCTACAAGAAGGTATTATATTCTGAGGTCTGCATCCCTTGTCATAGTTGCTGGCTAAGCCTCTCTGTGCCTCAAGGCTCAAATACTAACCTTAACCCATTACAGCTTAAAGCCATCTTCACATCTCCGCATATGAACACACTTAAGTCTAAACTGTGAAGCACATAAGTACACCAGCTGACTTCTGCATTGCTAAAGACGTCCTTTAGTTTGACTTGATAAACCTAACTACATACCTACCTGGCTGTATGTCAGCCCCATAGTTTGACTTCTTGATGAAACCCAGTGGGGAAAAAAGTTCCCAGGACAAGACCTGTGACCACGGTGGTTTCACTTCACTTTTTGACGAATAGTTAAAAAATTTGGGAGGTGCATGTTAGGCCATGGAGGGTTTTGCAATGACGCAGAGGACTCTGTATCTGCGGACACAGATGAGCTCTTTAGGCTTAATAAAGGCAGTATGACAAACTGGAATACATTATGGTTCTATTTTACATACTAACTCTGTACCTAGGATATGTTAACTGATATCTTATGATATCTTATTGCTGTTTTTGTCAGCAACCAGTGTTTTGTGAAAAAAAAAAAAATTTTGATTGAGTGTTTGTTTGTAGAAAGTCCATTTTGCTCCACAATACGGACAATAATACGGACAATGATTCAGTTGTGTAACATTTCATCACTTTTCGCCTGTAGGGTTGATCACAGAGTTCTGATGTTGTGTCTGAAGAGGCTTTAGTCAGATAATGGTGTAAGTAGGTTATGACATTCTGATGCTCTGCTCTGAAGATTTGAATCACCAGGGGTCAGATCGCTGTCTCTCTGATGCAAGTAGTAGGACATAAAAGGGAGTGGTTTTGTCGTCACCTGTTCTCTTGTTGGTTTATAACATTACGTCTTTGTTCAGTTGATGGTCCTGTGGCTTGTAAAGATACTGCATCATTAGGCCCACTTTTTGGTTATTCAGTAACAACATAATCTCACTGTGACTGCTTACTAAGCAGTCTTGGCATAGAGAAAGATGTCAGAAGCAAACATGCATTGCTTGTTTCATGTTTATTGTGAGTGACTTAATGTGGTAATAGTTTATGCTGTGTATAAAAAAAAAAAAAAAGTTTTAATGGTCGGCCTCAGTTGTCATTGGATCAACAGCAGTCTGTAGTGCGATTGCCCTGCCCTATTTTCCTGATTGTCTTGTTTGTTTTGTTGCATTTCAAGCACCTTATGCAGGGTGCATTGTTAGGCAAGCTCATGGCTGGCTGTATTGTGTCTGGTCTGATCACTGAGTGCATGGACTGACCCAACCCCCAGCAATTTGGGTATCTGCTGTGATGGTCTGATGAGAGCCCAGGAGTGAGGTGACAGGGACAGGGGTAATTAAAGTTTAACAAATGGACCAGAATCCCGAGTAAAGGAGCCCTGAGAGGCAAGGTGCCGCAGATGTAGTCATTATAAGCACCTCATTATGCAAACTTGATGAGCTCCATCTCTCCCATTCATCAGAGCTGACAGGCAGATGCATGCTACTGAACTGGACCTGGAGTGCAGATCTGGAAAACTGGAAACACTGTTGTGTCAGTGTTACATGTTCAATTTCATATTGGAATTTTTGTTCTCGTGAAAGTGGCGGGTAAGCACAGTAAACAGCGAAACACTGAGGCAATTGTCGCAAAGCCCATTTAAAACTGTGTGCCATGAATGTGGGAGAGAGAAATAGTGTGACTATTGAATCTCTAAGCTCAGACCTGGTAGGTGGTAGGACGGTGCTCATTTAGCAGCCTGGCTCATAGCGGTTAGTTACACAGCGGGGGGTTTGGCTGAACTCCCTGTCTTCTCAAATGCCATTGTAGTAGGAGATTCAGTCATTACCCACTGAGCTGAATGCATACTCGTTTCTTTTCTGTGTCTTCTGTCCACCACTACAGAAATCCACTCCACATCTCATCACACACACACACACACACACACACACACACACACACAGGCACAGACATAGACACAGACACAAGGGCTTTGAATATGTCTTGTGTGTGTTAATGGTCTGTTGCAACCCTTAGATTGTTTTTTATTGTCTGAAAATCGTTAATCCAGTGGTTTTGTTTTGCAATTTTTATTATTGCTGTGTTTATTCTTTTCCAATATTGTGTTCTTAATCAGCAAGACAGTTTCTATAATTTAGTCCATTACGGCATAAGGTCTCAATAGCATCACTAGCATGAATGAATGTCAGGCTTGCTTAGAGCCTCATGATCAGATAAACAAACCTGATCCCAGGTCAGTTAATTCAGTGGTCATGAGAGGGACTGAGTAGTGCTGCATTGAGGCCTGGACCTGGAGAGTTAATCCTGTCAGTGCTACAGAGGTGAGTGGGTTGGCTTACACTGGCTTGCCTGGCCTAGTGAATTCTGTTCTCTGTGTGTAGACATTACTCTGGAGGGATGAGTTATGCCTTCTCTCTCAGTGATAAGAGAGAGAAATCTGTGAGTTGGGAAGGTCATTGGGTTGGTTGAAAGGGTGAAAGAATAGAATGAAAAAGAGAAGGTAAGAAAGGAATGGGAGCAACTGAGAGGGAGACAGGCTGAGAATAAAGAACGAGTGTTAGTGAGTGTTGGTCTTAGTATCTGTCCAGAATACAGTACAATTTTATGTATCAATAAATAACTGCAGCTGCCATGGAATTGTGTACCCCTGACATATTCTAATCCATCTGAATTGCATGCCTCCAACAGTCATTTCTCTATATTGTTTTCAGGCAACATACAGGGCAAGCTCATGTTTTTTCAGCTAGTTATGTGGTAATATACATAGTAATAATGGCATAGATAGTGAGTATTAATTTCATTTCCTAGTTACATCATACTCAGAACATATAACTAGAGCCCTATTCTTCATATTGAAAATAAATGGTTGAAAGGCTTGGTGGGGCGTTTCATTCAGTTACCTTGTATTTAAAGAATGAGCTGATATGAAACTTCTTGTTTAGGCCAGCAGGAGTCTTTGGTTGCCATGGATCTCAGTTGTCTGTCTGCCCAAGGTGCTCCTGCCACAGAGACAGAACACCCTGGGGCCTGTGATTGGAGACCACACACTCCAGGTGGTGGAGAGGGTTGAGGTTGGGGAGGAGAGTGTGTGTATGTGTGTGTGTGATTATGTGAGTGTGTGAGAGACAGACAGAGAAAGAGAGAGTGTGTGTGTGTGTGTATATATGAGTGAGGAATGTTGCATGTGTCAACCTGTGTGCTTTTCCAGCCTGAGTAACTAAACTACAGGGTTTCTGACAGGGTAACTAAACCACAGGGTTTCTAACAGGGTAACTAAACCACAGGGTTTCTGACAGGGTAACTAAACCACAGGGTTTCTGACAGGGTAACTAAACCACAGGGTTTCTAACAGGGTAACCGTACCACAGGGTTTCTAACAGGGTAACTAAACCACAGGGTTTCTGACAGGGTAACTAAACCACAGGGTTTCTAACAGGGTAACTGTACCACAGGGTTTCTAACAGGGTAACTGTACCACAGGGTTTCTGACAGGGTAACTAAACCACAGGGTTTCTGACAGGGTAACTAAACCACAGGGTTTCTGACAGGGTAACTGTACCACAGGGTTTCTGACAGGGTAACTGTACCACAGGGTTTCTGACAGGGTAACTGTACCACAGGGTTTCTGCACGAAACCAAAGTTTGTCTCAAAAGGGCTTGCTTTCCTTTCTCTGTTGCAACTTTGCAGAGCGTCACTAGAGACACTAGAGAAGATTTTCATCTTGATCAGTCAGTTGGATACATAAGAAGAGGACAGAGTGGACAGAGGACACAGTGACATGTTTGTGTGTGTGTGTACATAAAATGTAATTTACAAAGCTTTGTCTTTTGTGTTGTTGGACTACACCCTTGTGAGTCTGGCCATGGTTGCTGTTATTAAACTCCTGGGCAGCTGCCATGCAGGAGATTCAAGTGAATAACATCCTGTTTCCCCTTTAATGTGTGTGTGTGTGTGTGTTTACATGTTTCATTCAGCACAGGCATCCCTAGGTGTTATGGGTCACTGCCAGGCAGAAGCTTAATCGTTGTCAAGGACTCCATCTTTTCTTTCAGTCCACATCATTACCTAATTGTGCTAGAGTATATTGACAAAAGCTAGATTTGAATAGGCTGTGCCAGCGCTCATTACCTCAAACCTGGAAATGAGTTCAATTGCCTAATGCTCAGTGTGAAAGAATTACATGCATAAAATTGGAACAGACACAGATCACATGGTAGAACCAATATATTTTCTGATATTATAACAACTCTTCTACACAGACTTTTTTCTTTTGGCATGCTATTCCCACTGTGTATCTGTAAAGAATTTTGTAATGCCCTCAAGTTAATTTTAATAGTAAGCAAGGCTAGCCTATATTCTAATGTGGAAGTAAAATTAACTGGATGAGCCAACAACATTGTCTTGGTTAGTGTTACTGGCCCTCTGTTTCCACTCTAATTTTCTTCTCACTCATCATGACTTTTTAAGTTCACTGTTGGTCTAAGCCACTGATCACTGATTTTCCCTAATCTGCTACCATGGGTTGTAGAGCCCATGGGTGTGTGTGTGGGCCTGATCACAGGCCTCTAATTAAAAGCACCAGTGGATTTTAAGTGTTCTGTGGCACTTGCTCTAGTGGCTGTGGCCACAACATGTTGCAATGGTCATTGATCAGTCTTGCTTTAATCCAAAGTAAAAACTGGAGATTCTAATGGAGATTCACAGTTCTGTCAAGTGTCCTCAGCAGTGGTGGGGTTTTCTCTCCCTTTGTGGTGTTTGTAGTTCATCTCTGTCATAACCTTTGATTGGAATCTCACTGGCTGCCTCCTCTGCTTGCAACAAAAATGCCATCCGGAGTGTGACTGTGCCCTCCACACTGGCAAATTGCTTGTATTTTGCTCTGAGGTTTTACAGTTCATTAACAACAAATGACTCACAGATGGTGCTCTAAGTTCCAGGCTGTTTGATAAGGATGAAGGCAGATTATTGAAATTGTCCAGGCAGTTGAGGCTGTGGATGGGAAAGATGTCATAGAAGTTTTGGACAGAATTCTAACGTTTTATCAGGGAAAATGTAGAAATGCTTTGGTTTTACATGTGTGATAAGTGAGGTGTTCTGAACAGTACTGCAGATAGCCTGCTGTGGTGAAGTGAACAATAGACATAGACCACAAGTTACACCCACAGCCAACTTGTGGCTGAATTGTCACAGCCCAACGTCATGTTCGGTCTGTTTGTTTCTCAAGCTGTGTGAAGCTCTGAATTGTTGCGTCATGAGTCATGGCCCTTTGATCCTTGATTCATTCGTGGTGAGGCTGGATGCTTCTAGTTCCTTTTGTTTGTGTTGCTTGTACAGTCTTTGAGTTGTTGACTTTGTATTTTTGATGTCGATAGATTGGTTGGACTTTTATTGCATATTAAGTTGTTCAGGGGATGTGCTTAGAGGTTTTGTAGCATGTTGAAACACTCTTTTGTAAAAGAAACCCTCAGTAACACATTCAACTTTTCATCAGGTCTAGTCTGTAATCTATTGAGGCAGTGCACATTTTTCATGAACAGACATTATGTAAGTCTTATGCATGATGTAATCAGATGGAGCAGCAGAATTGTCTACTCTCTTTGGGAGGGATCATGTTTGGCCAGCAAGATTGTTTTTGTCATCCCTCTGCTAAACTTTGGCTTTGGCCAACAAATAGGCTAGGGTTATGTCAACATTGGGCTGCATCCCTTACTTGGTAAGGCTTTGAAGCTGCAGTGTATTATGATGTGATGTGTGCACACTTTGCTAGCTATGTTGGTTTTGTAGGTGAGGCCAGTGTCTAACCTCCTCCTGTTTAAAACATCACATCATCACAGTTTATAAAGACTGTAGCAACAGTAGTTTTTGTACTGTTTCCCTTTGGTGGCTGACTGCTTTTCACTCTTAATCAAACCTATGTGCTGAGGAAATTGCTGAGAAAATTCAAGGGAAACTCACTCTCCACATCCCCAGACTTTGTGATTGACTCTAGTCTTTCAGCATCCTGCTCACATTCGTTTGCTCCCTCTAGAGCAGTTTGTTTTCATAGACTACCAAGCTCTTGGATTCTCATCTCCAGCGGCATTCCTGAGCCTTTTGGAGAGCATCCAGAGTAATGCCACCACCCATCAGAGCTGGTCAGGGTGACACGCATTATTCACCAGAGACCCTCTGACGACCTTTGACTTCTAACTCAGCAGAGGGCAGTTAAGAAAACTCCCCAAATTCCAAGTTGTAATGTGGCTGAAATGTCTTGTGCAAACAGCACAGCAGCTCTCCCATTAATCAGAGTGTGCTGACAAAGGATAAGAATGAAAACTGTGCATGCATGACTGACCCAGACCTACAGCCAAAATCCACATTTTCATTGGCATGGTTTACAGCAGCTGGACCAGTGCCCTAATTACGTTCCATTTTGAAATAGTACTCTTAAGAAGTCACAGTGCTTTGCCATGCCAAATAATTAAGACTAAACCCATAAAGCCCTCTGGAAGTGAAGGGAAAGGGAGAAGTGAAGGGTTGAGAGCAGGAGAAAGCGAGCAAGGGAAAGGAGGGGGATGAAGAGATGAGGGGATGGAGAGTTTAATGACTGAAGACAGAAGGGTTTCAGCAGGATGGGTATCACAGTGCAGCTTTAGTTCTGCTTCTCCCTGCTGAACTCCTGCTCTAATGCCCTGCAGTAATGCTGTGTAATCCCAGCCTAGCAAAATGAAACGCTTGCCAAATAGCATGTAATTGTGTACAAGCTGTCATCAATACAATCCCCCTCTTCGCTTTTGATTCTTGTCTTTTCCTTTCTCGTCATGGCATCATCTCCTAGTGGATGTTCTTACATCTCATAATCCACCTTTCTTTTCTTTCCATCTTTTTTTTTTCTCTATCCCCTGTCTTTTTTGTTCTTGGACAGTCCTGCCTCCTCAGAGTTCATCTCCTCCGTTATGGGCGAAACTCTGGCTGCTTCAAATCAGTATTTGAAGTCCTGCATGAACTGGAATACTCCTCCCTATTGAAATGCCATTAGAGATGGCTGGGTCCTGCTCATTCAGTGAATCCTTCAGAAACCTCTGAAACCCATTTAGACTACCCCCTAGCTTGTGAAAAAAGTAACTAGAAACTGTATAGTAGGGAGAAAGATCTTTACATCATCCTACTTCCATGAGAAAAAAATGTTGTTACAGTAGCTCCTTCTGCTTTACATTGAAACAATATGAGTGACAATCCCTCCAAATATAATGACATTTTTCAATATTTTAATAATCATAGTTGTAATTGATAGTGAAGGGATGTTCCTTCACCTGGACAGTGTGAGCTCTCTAGAAGAAGATTGAACTGCATAGGCTGAAGGGACGTATTACACTGTTACAGTTATGGTCTCAATTTTCCTGCCTGTTTGCCTTGTTCTTCCTGACCTTATTAAGTAAGCAGGGTAGGCTCAGGCTGGTATTTCTCCAGCAGTGTAAGCTGATCCAGGCACAATGCGGCACCTGAGTGGATCAGCCTCTGCATCACAGGGACTGCTGAGTCACTGTGTGTGTGTGTATGTGTATGCATATGCATGAGTATGGACAGTGTGTGTGCTCTCTTGTCTCTTCCTGTGATCATTTTTTATTATAATATGTCAGGGATGCGTGTCACCAGAGGAGGTGCATTTGCATGGCGTACTTCTGTTCAGATGAAGTACGCATGTGCATGGTTTGCTGCATTTACACTGTAATGTCTGCAAGCTTTCTGTTTGCCCCTTTGAATTATGGAATCTGAGTAAACTGGTCCTGTCTGTCCCCTCTATTCTGCAGTGCCTGTGAACTCACTAGTGCTGCTGACACTCTGCTTACTCACACTCTTATTGTTGTACTGTCTGCTCCTTAGAGCAAGCAAAATAAGCTACCGCACCATTAGCATACAGCACCTCAGCGTCTAAATACACACCCTCAGCACTCAGAGCAAGAACAGAGCAAATCAAGGCAGATAGGCAAAGGCTCTGAACTCATTTGCACTCTCCTCTATTGTGTGTGCACCAGCAAAGACAGTTCTAAATGCTAATCTGTCTCTGAGGCAGCGAGGGTTCAGCTGGCTGTGTGAGGGTTGTTCTTTGAGCACCCATTCTTCATTTTCTTTGCTGCTGATGAGAGGGAGGGCAGGAATAGTTTAAGAATGGATTAGGTAGATGGGGGGATGGGAATGATAGTTCTAGAAAAATGGGACAGAGAATAAAAGGCTAAAAATAAGAAGGGAAAAGAGGGGGAAAAAGACTTTCAGATTTAGCTTCCCCATAGAGTAGGCTGATAATGAAAATCAAAGAAGAACTGCTTTTTTTATGGATACTTTTTATTGCTCCATCACTGTTCCCCCAATACACCAGTTATGCTGTATAAGTTAATTTCATTTGCCTTCGACGTCTGTGATTAACCACGAACATTGCTTCTCACTACAGCTTTCTCTATTTGAGATTTTGTTGGACAACCTCCTTTGTCTGTTACACAGAATGCCAAGTGTGAGTCAGAGTATGCCATAAAAATGCTCCATGAATGATTAAAAAAATCATCTAATGTTCCCCCTGCTGTTGTTGTCTTAATCACTGTTCTCCTCATATCCATCCTCTGTCTGCTCTTCTGTTCACTTCCTGTCTCCTCCTCTTTTTGTCTTTCTCCTGTCCTGTGTTGATGAACATCAGACTGTCTCCAGCACTCCCAATGGGCAATGCTGCTTGTGTACAGCCAGCTCTCTCTCTAATGAAACCATTAGTCAGAGCCAGGAGTGCTGAGCAGTCTCTGGTCCAGGTCCCCTGCAGGACCTTGCTTTTGATTAGCCCGCTCAAATGTCAACACAGTCAGACGCTGCAGGGTGCTGCTCCCTCTGTAAACCACGTGTTACACCTGACAGCAAAGGACCCTCTCCGTTATTCTTCAGCCATTGAAAGTGTCCCTGTATCCGCCTGCCTGCAGTGGTGTTGTATTGCTTGGTTAGAACAAACAGTCTGTGGCCTCAGCAGTGCATCCATCTTCCTTGATTCTTGGTCATGGATAAAATTCAGTCAGTTTGATGTCCTGCTCTTTACCTGGTGTGTTTGAAGAAGCAGGGTTTCACTTAGGACTGCTATCCCCTGAGCTTGCACAGGCCTAGCTGCTGTCTGGGGGGTGAAGAGGGAGAGTGATGGAGCACTGTTAAGTGGTTTAGTCTTGAAAATTTCAACACAGAAAGAACTCCTGATCATTTAATATGGCGGCCTACAAAAATTGTATTCCTTCCAGTGAGGCATAAGTCTACTACATTGTCAACACAAAGGTGCAAGTGTCTGTGACATCAGCTTGCATTTATGAAGCCTTAATCAAGGCACCCAGTGCACTTTACTGTGAAGGGGGGCCACCAAATGTGTTGCATCCAACTGGGTGATGCATGTCAGCCATTATGCATCAGAACACTCTCCAGACACCAAGTTTGAGGTGCACAGGAATGAATGAATGAGCCAGTTACACACTCTGCGTGAGACCCAAGTCACAAAACATTAATTCAACCTGACAGAAACTCGAATTTAACATAGCCTACACGACCATGCCAGTAGCATTATGCCCATCAGCCAAAGTGGGTGGAGGATGATGTAATTCCCCATATTTTATACTTTCCGTGTCTTATCTACTACTACAGGGTGTGTCCACTTTTTGAGGCTAGACTGTGTGTGTGTGTGTGTGTGTGTGTGTGTGTGTGTGTGTGTGTGTGTGGTACTGTCTACTGCTGTTTGAAAGAGATGGGCTTGTGGTGTGTCTGTAAGCAAGTGTATGTGATGTGTCTGTGTAAGTGCATTGGGTCAGTGTCTGCGACTTCCCCATGGCAAGTGTGTGGGCTGGGCTGGGGCTGGTGTTTCCCTCACAGCTGCTGCTGGCAGATAGGACACATAGTAGTAGAGGAGAGGGCTAGCCAAGGTCTCTAGTGCTCTAGTTCGCCACTACTGCCATTACTTGATCTCTCTGTGAATCAGGGGCTGCATTAAAATGTTCCCATCGTTGTTCCCACAGTTTAGTCCTATATGTTCCAATCCTAGTGCCGTGTCGTGCCGTGTCACTACTGTCTTTTGCCTACACAGGTCACCCCTACAAAGGCCTGCGTGGAGCATGCACAGCTTCTCCCCCAGTCTTTGTTGCTTTCATTGCCTGCATCCCTTAGTATTTTCTTTCTTTGTCCTTGACCAAGTGTTGCTCTTATTTCCCTTGGAGTAAAAACGGCAAAAGCAGTTTATCCCCCCCCCCCCCCAACACCGGTGCCTAGTTCTGTGGTCTTCAGTGATATAGAGTTTGCATTAAGTTGGCTAGATGCTCGTTCTGATATAAGCATGTTGCATTTTTGAGGTACCACTGTAGGCTGTGTGAGCGGGCTTAGGAGGGGGTTTTAAGTAGGGGCATTACTGTATGCATAGTTATAATCGTCATAGGCTACCTAAAGATCAATTTTTTTCTTATTAATCCACACCATGGCAATCAGATTTGCAGGCCTTTTGCTTTCTCGTTGCCTGTTTTCGAAACTAGGGAAACATGTTTTTCACTCAGTCATGTTTTGACATTTCAGAATCTTTGTCCTTAGTAGCAGGTGTAGCTACTTAATGACTGCAACATAGTGCACTTGGAGCATGGCTGGGTGCTAGCCTTATCATTGTGAATGAATTGTGGAACCTAAAGCTTGTCCTACGATATTCATAAAGCACACCTCCAGCCCAGCACCAGCACCAGAACCCATTTCCCCTCCTTTGTCTTTTTTGGCCAAGAAGGATCGTATAACACCCTGGAGCACATATGGTTATGCAACCCTGCTTTCTGCAGACGTTCTGCTGAGGCCATTAAAATCCAGCCCACTGTCACACTGGCCTAGGCAGCTTTCTCATGATGAAATATTCCCAACCATGAACTTACTGCCTCTTATGTGACTTTTTGTTTAACTGTTTGGCTGTGTTCACGCACGCATGTCAGTATGTGTTCCTCTATTTGTGTGTCAATGTCGACACATCTGTAGAGTGGGGAGTGCAATGGGCGTTGGTCTGAAGAACTAAGTCCATGAGTACACAGAACGGGAGAGACAAGTATGACCACCTCCCTGTAACTGAAGGAGGAGGAGGTGGGTCATGTGGAGGGAGATGAGTGTTGTTCGGTCCCAGAGGTGAACAGAGGTGGGCCAGTGAACTCGGCCTCGCTGCTTATGAGAACACCGGCAGTCCAGTTCCCATGGAGTCAGCACACAAACATCCAACGTCTCGCTGCCTGCCTCCGCTCCCAACCCTCCACTGCCACTACACATCTGGAACAGATCAGCACAGCAATGGGCTTGCGTGATAAATGAATATGCACATGCGCACACACAACTACAAATTCTTTCTCACTCCTCACTCAAGTACATGGTGTACTTGGCACATAAAGGAAATATGACAATGCTATCACCATGATGGAAACTGTGTTCATGGATGATGCAGTTGAGCGTACATGAAAGTAGAACCTGGTTATTCATGTTAAGTAGATAAAACATTTTCCTCCGCTGAATTTGCAAAAGTTCCACTCAGCATGGTGCCAGAACTTGAATAAAGCATCTGTTATTCAGCTATTGATGAGTCAGACTAATTGAATTTACATTAGGTGGATGGTGATTGGGTTGCATGAAGTTTAGAGGATATGTTCAGGGATTACTCAATCATGCATGTGGACAATTTTGGACAGTTAGGGTTTTGGCCTAAGAACATCTGTCATTGTGCATAGTAGGTTTCTCTCTCGTGCTCTGTCTCTCTCTCTATCTCTCTCTCGCGTGTACGTACTATCTCGTGCTCTGTCTGTCTCTGTCTCTCTCTCTCTCTCTTTCTGTGTTTGTTTCTCTCAGTGTTTCATAATCTTAATGTTTCCTTTTGGGTCTCAGAGGCGCAGTCATAAGGTGTTGTTTTGTAATGAATGGCTCTCCTCAGAACCAGGCTGTGGGGTTTATGCACAAAAGCCTTGTTGTGATCTGAGCTTGTATTTCCCTCTGTTATTTCAAGGCCACAGCACAGCACAGCCTTGTGAACCAGTTGGCTGCAATTCTTGTATAGACACACTACACAGAAACACAGAAATGATTGTATTCACAATCTATAGAAACGTCAACTTCAGTTGTCGAGACCACGAGGCTCTTATTTGAAAAAAACAATTTTATCTCTCTTGGCCATTTATATATTCAGTGCCTGTGCCATGAGGGCAAGTTGTTTTGCCATCATGTTGATGTTGTCAATGCTTGGATTGGATATCGGTCCCAATATGGCCAAAAAAGCTGGTTTGGGTATCGGAAAATTTAGCCGATCCGTTACATAAAACTACTGTGCCAAGTGAATACTGCTTAGCTAGTATAAACAAGATACAGCAATGCTAGGTTCAGATGTAAGTTTTAGATGCATAAAAACACAGATCTAGAGCTTTAATTAGTGCTGTTAGTAAAATGACCAAGGTCATTTACTGTATGTTCTAATGACAAACCAGCAATGTTTATCCCTGGATAGCCAATTAGGAGAGTAGGGTAATGTTTCTAGTCTGATGCTTTTATCTTCAGGTAGCCTACAGCTTTTTTTTTTAATTGTGTGGTAAATTTAGATTGGCCAATATTAAAAAATATCAGATTGATACCAACTAATATATAAAACATTGGAATTTTGGGAACTGAAAAAGTTGTTTTGGTACAACGTATATTGAAGTTGTATCTTGACTCACTGCATGTTGTCACTGTTAGGGTATCAGAGACAGTGTAGGCGACGATCATTGTCAAGTGTGTAACTACTAAGGGAGATTCAAAGGTTTGCTGCTATTTAGAATCTGCTGTTTGTGGGTTAATGCTAATAACGTGGCAATGCACTGATTCAGTGCTGAGTCCAGTGCTCCCGTAACTGTGTTGTGAATGGGTAATCACACAATATGCAGAATGCAGTGTGCTTGAGTTCTTGAGAGCTGCAGGCTGCGATTTTTGATTTTGAAATCACTTTAGTTAATATTGTGCTGACTTCTTCTGTTGTGTAGGCTTATTTTGCTTACTGTTGAACAGTTGCAGGAGTTCTTAACCTTCATAACCTTAGTGTTCTCTTCTTGATAGTAGCAAGGATCATGGTTAGCCTATGGGTGGTATAGCAGTTCTGTGTGTGTGGGTATGGGTCACAGCTCATAAAGTGACTGACTTGTGCTGACTTGTGAGAAAGGAAGGACCCTTCCTTCACTATACTGCCTGGAGGACACTGTTGTTATGTAATTGGTATGTATCAACAGAATGGCAATGAGGGCCCCGCTTCCAGTGCGAGTGAAAGATAGTGAGCGATTGAAAGAGTGGGAGAAGTGGGGAAAAGGAAGGAGGGATAGAGGCGTGGAGGGGAGATTGAGGATCCTACAGGGGTGATGTGAGTGAGGAATAATGTGTTGGGGGTGGGTAACAGGATATTAAGTCAGACACAGCTGTTCAGGTAGGACTGTCCTTTGGATTACAAGAGCAGGATGAATTATGGTAGGGTGTAGTGCAGTCTAGGCCACTGTGTTCATGTGTGTTTGTTTTTTTTTGATGGTTGAGAGTGTTTGAGTGAAATGAAATTCAGTGTTTGCATAACACAGTATCAGTGTTTTATTTGGATTAGTGTGTATAAATAGTTTAGTGCATGTGTGTATGTGGTTATTCAGACTTTATGAGGATTTGAGTAGTGTGTTGGACTCTACACACTTAAAGATAGGTTCAGATGTAAGGTTTAGATGCATTTAGATGCATAAAAACACGGATTTTCTAGAGCTTTTATTAGTGCTGTTAGTAAAATGACTATGAAATTAAGATCATGTACTGTATGTTCTAATGATAGCCTAAAAGATGGCCTTTTGAAGATAGCCTAAAACATAGCCGTTACGGTGACCATGGAGAAAAAAGCAAAGGAAAGCCTGCAATGTAGGGAGGGCAGGAGGGGCCTCAAGCTTTCCTCTTCTGCCTCTGGTGCATATTCAGTGTACACAAAAGTGTTTTAATGTGTAGCACTTACTGTCACCACTGATGGATTTCATTGTTTGATATATTGCCGTTATTTTCTCAAAACACGTGCTCTCCCATTGTGGTGCGTATCAAAAGGTTCAAGCTGTGTGAAGATGGATTGCAGTTGTACTTTTCAGAGTTTACCTTTCTTTACTCGTCAGCAGCAAGGTGAGCACAAACGTTTCCTTGTGGCCTTCGTCACTGTATGCGTTTCCCCAAACTACTTCATGGGTTTTAAACAGCCATAGAACCTCAATTAATCAACTGTCTAATTAGTGATGCAGCAATAAGCGCTCCAAATATATGGGCCATTCATTCATTCATTAGGGCAGTCCAATCAGACCCTCCAGGATTTTGTGATTTTTTTTTTTTTTTGGCTATCAAAATGCTAGATTTTGTGCTTGTATAATCTTAAAATATAATAACATTTTTTTTTATTTTACTTTAAACTCCATCTACTCTATTATGCTACCCAGAGAACAATATAGCAATGTGCAATGCAAATTTACTTTTGCATAGCACACCAACAGGCAGCATTAGTTTTTAGTTTAGGCAACATGCAATGCGGTGCAAGTTTACTTTCAGTTTTACCAGTGCAAATGCTAGTCATTTCATCCCCTTGAGCAACTTGATAATAAATTGGGTACCTGACTTCAATTGGGTACCTGACTTTGTTTCTCATATAACAGCAAGAGTGGTGCATTCTCAGCAGAAACTTTACCTCCTTTATAGTCTTTCTTTGGGCCACTTGCTTTTTTTCCTCATTGCTCCCTCCAGCATCCATAGAAACAGCATGCAGTATTCTCTGAAGGAGTAGAACCAGTCCTGGTGATGTCATTACTGTGTGCCCTTTTTTGCATGGACTGTGAGGCCCTAGTCATGTAGCTCAAAGCCCTAAGGGGACACTAGGTGTGACTTGCCTATCAAGACCTTGGCTTTAGAGACGGAGAGTGGGGCGTCTCAGTGGATGCAGGGTTGGTCTTTTGACAGGCAAGACTGGCTGAGTTGAGGCAGATGACTCATCCCACATTAATTTTCTCTCAGCATGTTTCCATTGGTCAGCAGTGAAGGCACAATGGGTAGTAGCACTGCTATTTATTGTCCTATGTGAGTGTATGCTAAGATGCACAGTTTGACATTCCTTCACAAAAATCACAAAAAATCAAAAATAGACACAGAACTTGTTTTTCTTTGTTCTACAATCTCTACATCTACATCTCTGTTAATAGTCATACAGTAGACGGTAATGAATGTTCATATCTGTTCTAGAGCATGAATGTCAGTTTTCATGGAAGGACTGGGATTGTTTTCAGGCATTCTTAGTGTGGTGCAAAACTTCTTCTCTTGTTTAGGCTGGTGTTTGGGGTATTCATCCTGAGGATGTTTTAAATAAGAATGCACCAGTATTGCTGTCTACCCACTTGGGTTCTTGTGTCAGTCATCCGTCCTGAGTTTCTAAGCTTAAAATTAAGCAGTGGTCAGGCTGGACTAGGCAGTGCCGGGATATGATGAGACCAACGGCCATGGAAAACATCTGGGGGAAAGAGCGCTCCGCCAAAGCTACAAATGAGTAACACGAGACGGCCTTAAGAAGCTTTTCCTTGTGCTGCAAGGAACTCGTTATTATCTTCCCTGTAAACACCACGCCTCCATTGACTCCCCGGCTCGGCCCACTTCACCTGATATTAACATTAAGACATGACTGTTCCCTACAGCCACTAATACTGCAAAATCCTATTACACGAGGTGTGGGCAGAGAGCAGTAGGAGGTAAAGTCTTAATATGAGGACAGAAATTAATAAGCCCTATTTACAGATGAATGTACCGAGGTGGGCACATGGAAAAGGCATAGCTAAGTTAGCAGCAGGGACAAAATCACTCAAGCCTTGCACACTCTCTGCCTTACTGTGTTTGCCGAGGAATGCCCACTCTCGGCCCCTGTGTGATGATTTGTCCTTGAACCCATCTACCCTTTTCCTGCTCCTTTGTGTTTGCATACATGTGTGGGGGTGTGGGTGTAGGGGGGGTTGTGTGTGGGTGTCTGTGTGTAAATGAGAGAGGGAACTCTTAGCCATGTTTTTGTTCAGTGCAGTAGCCCAGGCAATGATCCCTGCACATGTTTACTTGTTCAGCTCAGGCCAAGCTGATTAGTCTGTCCAGCCTTGGAAGCGTGTGTGTGGCCTCTCTGTTATGGCATTCGGCCATACTGATGGACAAAGGCAGTCTGGTTCTGACTTGTACTCAGAATGCAGGTGGATGTCAAATGGACTTTACAGTGGGATTGATGTACATTAGTGTCACTCAGTAGTGGCATGTGCTTTGATCCCTGTTGGGACAGGAATAGTATAAGTATAAGTATAAGGAATAGTATAATAGTATAACTCTCTTAACAACAGAGTTTGAGTGGCCTAAGGGTATTTTTAATGCTCTATGAAGAAAGAGGAGGATAACCTCTGATATTTTGTGTAGTTGTGTTCACCAACATTATGTGAAGTTATATTGTTTAGTTTCATATTGCATATTGTGACCATCTTCGGCTTAAAGTTAAGCAAAATGCTGCGGGCTACACTTTGTGGAAATGGGGATTTCACAGGCTTGAGCAAGTAACAGGAGATTTAAGGACTGGAACTTTGAAGCTACCCAGAGGATGTGACTGGATGTGATCGTCTTTGCCAGGTTTCCACAACAACAGCCTCTGTTTGTGGTCCCTTAAGGCTGAGAACAGAACAGGGCTTGGAGCCACATGCAGAGATGTTCTTGTGCATAGACTAGGGCTGTGTTTTGTTAGCCTGTCACGGACATATCCCATCAAGTGATCGCCATCATTAATTGTGCTCATCCTTTGAGCTGAGCTCTGACTCACTGATCAAATGTGATAGTGGTTGGAAAAAAGGTTTGCCGCCTGCCTGTCTGTGCTTTGAGTGACATCATCACATCATCAGCAAATAAGCATTTTCACTGTGGATGGGGAAACGGGCCCTATTGCAGATGCTGGGTCCATAGGCAAGCATGACTATGCTTGGTGTGTGTGTCTGTGTGTGTGTGTGTGAGTGAATGAAATGTTTTAATTGAAGGGTGGTATTTGTGATGATTAACTATTCCTACTTGATCATGCTGCTGATATCTAGTGCGTTCTATTGGTAGGGGCCTTAAATGAGGAACACAGCATGACTGGACCACCATGTACTTTACTCTTCCTCCTTCTCCATTTGTCCTGTGCTCTTCTTCCACTCCATTCTGAACATCCACTCTCAATTTCTCTTTGTCACTCTGTGCTCATCTAGCACTCTCTGTTATTCCATCCATCTCATGTAATATCTTCCTTTCTTTTTCTCTGTCTCTCCAGAAGGAGTTTGCGGCACCCCCTCCACTGCTGTTCAGGAAGCTGAGTAACCCTGACCTGTCCCCTGCGGCAGGGAAGACCAAATTGCATCGGCAGCTCAGCCAAGATGAGAGCAGAGCACGTAGGAGCAGTATGGCTAGTGGTCTTACAGGTAAGACCAACATCATACCTCTCTCACTCAGAGGAGCTCGCATCCTCAATGTGCCGAATGTTTGCATTTGACCTCTTGGTAGGTTTTGGTGTGGTCTCGAACTCACGTGTGGGTTTGGATTAATTAATCTTTGGTAGGACGTACAGTGTGCTTTGAATGAGGGCCTGTGTGTATGGTGCTCATGTGAATTTTGCTGACCTTCAGGGAAGCAGCTCCTGCCTCTGTCTAGCAGCATGCACAGTGGGGTGAGCCACTTGGCATGGCAACAGCCTGGAGAGCCCAACAATCTGGTGCGCATGAGGAACCAGTCTCTCGGCCAGTCTGCTCCCTCGCTCACTGCAGGACTGGTGAGTTTTGTGCTACAAAGCAGTCACACACACATTTATGATATACAGTCAAATTCACATTCATGAAGCCAACGCACAAGCACACACACACACACTCTGACGTGCCCGTCAGCATACACTCATAAACTCTTGGGTAAGAATCCCCATATAGAACATCCACCCACACATGGTTTCACATGCATAGCCAACTGCACTCTTTCTTAGTTACAGTACATGCAGTCTCACAGGAGTGTGCACAGTCACAAACACATATACACACGAAACAACAAATATACACTGATTGTGCACTTTCAGTCTTTCCTATAGCAAAAATGAAAAAGACAAACAAACCCATGTACTCCGTCAGTGTTGGGAAGCATGGAGCATCTGTTTTGTTGTTGATGTGATTTCCAGGCAGTGCAGTGTTTGTGAAAAGATAGACAGCTGTTAATTCAGCCTGTGACTGTCGTGTGCTATGAGTCACTCTGAGATCCACACCCACTGTCAGAACTGTCAGTGGGTTCACATTGAAAATGGTCAAAGCTAGGTCAGACAGATCATTGTTTCATAGTCAGCTTGAATTTAGGTAAGTCAAAGACTGGTTAACCAGGAAGTGATTTAACTCAAAACATGTTGCGTCATCACCAACGAATGTATGAACTGCCGGTATTTCCTGCCCTTTTTCTTCTTCCTGCTGTGATGACATTGAACATAGTTGTAAACATCAATACTGATTAGATTATAGTGTTGCCTATTTGTCTCCCAAAGATTGTGACCATAATACTATATTTATTCAGTTTAGACAGGCATGGGTAGATCATGAAAGGGACCAAAATGTATAACTCTTATTTGACATTAGACTGTCATTCAGCACTGACATTAGACAGTGCTGAATGACACTGCCATGAGAAGACAATAAAATGTGGCAATTCACATATGTTGTAACACTAGCTCATGGGCCAGCTGGGCCAACTGCTGCATCTGCTGGACAGTCTCGGTGCTACATCCTGGAAATAGGCCACTGTCATTATCAAGGTCCAGTTAAACATTACCAGTAGCTTGATATAACCTGTACTTTCCTATGATGAGATGTCTTTTGCAGCTTCACTATGGCCACTCCATCACTGTAACTCACATGGTAGCAATTGTATAAAAACATGTTTATCACCTTTTTAGTCAGCATGGCTTTTTTGACGTCATCCTTTTAACATGCTTAAATATTGAGCTTCCCCTACAGCCAGTGTGTTTTTTATTTTTATTTTGCAGTAACATTGTGAATTCATGACCTGCTTCACTCTTTGTGTATTTTCGTATATTTTCAGGTCATGAATTCACAATATTGATGCAAATTAGAATAAAAAAAAAACACTGACTGTAGGGGGAGCTCAATATTTAAGCATGTTAAAAGTATGGCCAGTAACACATAATTTTTATTAAAACTTCCCTTAATCCCTTAATTTGCAGAGCTTGTAAACTCTCTCTCTCGCTCACACACACACACACACACACACACACACACACACACACACACACACACACACACACGCGCGCACACATCTTCGCATTTGCATGCACAAAGGAGCAGGAAAAGGACAGATGGGTTCAATGCCTTTTTTTACAACAATGCCAGCTTACGAGTGAAAGGATTTCCTAAATTCTTAAGAAAGCCAAAAAACATTTTGAGTATTTTTAAATGACGTGTATGTAGCTCATGCCACGGTCAATCTTATAAGGCCATCGTGCCTTACTAGTCTGGGATCCCGTTAAAAATATTGATGGGAAAATGGCATTGGTGATGCTGCCATTACAAACCACTAGGTGGCAGCATCAACTCATCATTGGAATCCACCTATATTTGTATCTAGACCCCAAATCTTATTATCTCATGTTGGTATTTTGAATTCTGGTTCCAATTTATATTCAATGTGTAACTATGAAACTTCAATGAGGGTCAGTAGCAGAATTTCACAACTCCTGGTTTTCTTGATGCTATTTGTTCTACAGATAGTTCTACAGATAACTAGTCAACAAATAGTTAGTTGGCATTGGAAAAAAGGGTTATACGTGTTATATTACACATTAGGCAAATAATCTTTTCTATAGAAATAAAAGTTTCTTAGAATCCATTCAGTATTCATTTAATCCAGTAACATTTTCATATTTTTTAGTATTGTAGAACAATGATGAGCTGAGAGTTTGCATTTGGCAGTAGTGATGGAAGATGATTTTTCTGTGACCGTATGTGTTCATTTATGACAGATCAGCTGTTTCTGCCAGTAAGTGTTGTTTATAAAACTTTGATAATGTTTTCCAGCATATGAACACAGGAAATTAAGCATCAGACGCCAAATGGAAAATATTATCTGTGATTGTGCAGCTATTTTGGTTGAATAAATAACCAGAGGTTTATTACATTTCCTTCCAATTGCTACATAGTAGCATAGGGCTTTTACCCTGCTCTATCAGCGTTAGATGCGCCTCAACAGATATGGGCTTTTCCATCGCTGTGTAGCCTAATGTTTATTAGAGAGGCAGGATGGACTCGGACCAGCATTCTAACCCTTATGAATTCTGTCCATGTGGTCAGTTGAGCCAGAGGCCCACCACATTTATCTCATTTGCCTGTGCCAAGTCCCATGAGGGCACCCTGTGGGCACTCTGCATTGTACAGCCATTGCTGAACTCACCCCCCATATGACTTTTCTTCATGTCTGAGTGGTGGGAGAAGGGTAGTCTGCAGGGAGGCAGGGCAGGGCAGGCAGATGGTGTTTACCCATGATTGTGCAGTGTGGGGCCTTGAGTGTACACACATGCACTGGGGTGGTGTGTTTGTATGTGAGAGGGAGAGGTCTTTTTGGATGGGTGTTGGCGTGACAGAACAAACTATCCCTGCCATAACTCTGGTCATGCATCCTCTTGCTGTTTACCACCAGTAGAAATTTGTCAAGGTCAGTTAGAGGGTACAGAGAGGTGAAAACATTAGTCAAGTGATTGGAACTTCTTGCTCACAATTCATATGAACCAATTACAAAGAATGTTGTATACTTTATTGTTGCAATGTATTTAGCAATGCGATGAGTGATATGGGTGATAGGATATTATGAAGGTTTGAAGCGTAGGAGACAATTTTTTTTTAGGCTGTTGAAAAAGTGCATGTAAAATACACAGAATTTTATTTTATACATGATTTTATTATTATTATATATAATTGTATACATTATTTTATAATATATGATTTTATGATTAACTATTGAAATAATTAGTAGTTGATGCCCTAGTGATGATTTGAAGACTATATTTTCAGTTTTGTGTAATATATATATATTCACATATATATGTCACATTTCATCTCTAAATATATATATATAAAATGTAAAATGTGACAGTGACAGGTGTATGCCCAAAGTCTTTTGAGCAACCCAATATTGTGCCATTCTATGTAAATATGGCATTTAGAAATAAATGTGCTTAGTCTGAAATTGGTGCAGCTGTCTGAGACTGTAGAGGAGTGTGGAATTATCATGAGATTTGCATATGTGAAGAGAAATGGGGGGTGGAACAGGAACAAACATGTCAGGGAAGACTATTGTTTCTGTCTTGGCTGATTTTATTAAATCCTCTACCTCTCCATACCTCTGTATTGAAATATGTGGTGTGTGTCGAGATCTACTGCAACTTTGAAATTGTAATTCCTACAGCGCTCCAAGAAACAAATTCCTTTTCCATTTTTGTCCAGTGTTGAGGGGCAGGTTCTTAAAGGGGCCATACTATACTTTTTTAAGGAAGTTATAAGTCTATGAGCTACACTTACAAATCTCTGAAGCAGTTCGAAAATACCTCTCAAATTAGGTGTTATCCAGCTATCCAGTAATGAGCTATCCAGTCTCATTAATATGCATGAGAAAATTCTAATTCAGTGTCATGAGAGAACATAGCAATAGGTTGCAACGGTATACAGATCAATCCCATCTATCCTCCATGAACTGGGCTAGTCTGAAGACAATAGTCAGCTGCCTTTGCTAGTTAAATTAAATAGTGAATGTGGCTGTTAAATAGTGAAAATTGCTGTTAAAAATAATGACACACGATTAAATTTGAGTTACTCATCTGTCATCTCATTCAAAATAGACTCAGAATGCCTGGTAGTAATGTAGCTGGTGCTACTGCTAACAGTGTTGGTCCGATCCTTTATAATGTGGGCAAGTGTCGGCAAATACTTCAAATTTGTCTTATAAGATTGATTTAGATGTTAGATCATTAATCTTTGTCTATCTCATGGCAAACGTCAAACTTTACAGTTGTCATTATGGTGGTGATTCTCTCTGAACCCTGCCAAAAATGGCCTCAAAATACATTTGAAAGCAACATTGTGTTTTGTTTTACCTGTTATATTTCATATTTCTCATGGTTTGTCACAAATGAGGTGTCAAATAAAAAATAACTACATGAGAGTGGGGCATCTCGTGTAAATAAGATTAACAAGGATCGGTTTTATGGGGAAATTCCCCTCACATGAGGTGCATGACTTGTCCCGGTAAGGAAATGACACACCAAAAATGGTGGAACGTCGACTATCTAGTATCAAAGAATTTTAAATAAATGCTCTGCTGCTAGTGAATAGGGGGAAGAAACTCAATGGATTTTTTTTGTACTTGGAGTGGTTGTAGAAATTAATCAGTAGCTACTCCAATTACTGTACGTTCCCTCTCTTAATCCAGCATTCTCTATGTGGTCGTTCGTGTCTTTTTTTTTCTTTGTGAAAAATCATACGTAGGTAGATTTGTTAGGATTGGTTGTTGTAAAATGGAGTGATGATTTTGTCCTTTGGGCCTTTTGTCTGGCAGCTCATTTACTGTGACAAGGAGCATGGGTGCAGCTGCATCTCCTGAGCCAACCCAGTGTAGTGTGCAATTAAATGGCCTCGGGTTGGTCTACACAATTATGAAGAGTTGAATAGTGTGGCCTCCAGAGGCCCTATAGCTGAAGGCCTTACTTTTGCATTTCAAAAAAAGAAAAATGATGGCAAAAAGGACAGTATTCTCTTATTTTTATATGCTTCCTGGATGTTTCATGGAGATGTTTAGACAGTCTGATGTTCCTATGACATATTTATTATCTGAGGCTGGGAGTAGTCTGTTACAGTAAAAAATGATGTGAAGCTTGTGTGTTACTTTCTTTACTCATGGGAGCACCACTCAGGGAGGATTTGCAGTTAGAAGTGCTCTCCTGTTGTCCATTACAAAGGAAAATTGCCTCCCTAGTTATGAGCCAATAGAGAGATTATTCAAGCATCAGACACGATAATGTAACCCATGTTCTCCCAAACCACAGAAAAGATGTTACAATTCCTTGGGTGTCTGCCTCTAGGGCCAAGTCACTATACCACAAAAGCTTGTTTGCTTTCTTAATGTGTCTGTTGCCTTAGTTGCAGTTATTTATATCGAAGTGATTGTGTCAAAGCCAGCATATGTTGTTGTGTTCAGCAATTGTAAATTTTTTTAATTTCCTTTTCTGTCTTTCTTAATTTCTCTACACTCTTGTATATGGTTGCACATAGGATGGGCTTATGTTGTCTGGGAAATATTCATAGGCACGTTGTGAATAATTTCTAACCCTAACCCTTTCCAAAGATGAGACAACATCTATTGATCATAATCCTATTTTGCTTTTTGAGACTATATTTTGTTGTGTTCTTACTCCATTTCTTGTTTATGTTGGTTCCTGTTTATTTTGGTTGTTGCTCATATTTGTGTAGTGCTAGAATGTATTGTATTTTATTACTACCTTGATCCATGAATTATGTGGGTATACTGTGACTCAGACACTTAATAGCAACATTTCTTTCCTTTGGTATTTCAGTATCAGCAGTGTTTATAATTCATTGTTAAAACAGGACTAGGAAGAGCTTTTGTGTTTTGAGATGGCTACACAGCCCAGATGAGCTCTATGCTGTATAATGTTGAAGGAGAAAAATATGTGGATAAACTTTTTCAGTTATAAAGTCTGAAGGAGAAGGGAACAAATACCAAGATTGTACAGTGTGATGGTCCCCAGAAACATGTACGGAGGAAAAGTATACACTTATGCTGACATTTGATCATGCCACTGTGGCAATTTTGATGAAGACAGCCGGTGGCACACTGGACCTTGTAGCAGAAAGGCCCACTGTCACTGCAGAGCCTTCTCTTCTAAAGCAATTACCAGTGTGGTCCTTACGCACATCAGACACAGACACAGACACAGAGACAGACACACACAGGCACACAGACTCCCACTTGCTCACTAATATCAAGTAGGCCTAAAATTCTCTCATACTCACTTATTTTGTTCCTAAGCTTTATAAGTAGTGGATATCCTTGTTAAGGGTTTGCAGCTATAGATTTGAATATGTTTTAACTAGAGCGATTTTTATGGGGAGAAAGAGAAGTGCAGACAGCTAGGGAACTATTTGGCTTGGATTGTCAACATTTTACAGTTACCACTTTTTCCACTGTTTTGTTTTTTTTTCTACCACCACTCTGTGATTTCCTATGTGATCTATCCCCTCCACCCCCTTCCCCTTTGGCAGCCTGGATGGCTGGTTACACAGAACAATTTAAGATGCATATGAAAAATTAAAAGGCTGTCGCACCACATTGAAACACACCGGAAACCCAAAAGCAATCAACATGCAGTGTTGTTTATGGCTATGAGCTGCTAATTTAGGGCATCTGGAACCTTACAAACACCACAATAGCACAGTTGGTGCTGCACTAGCATGCTCAAAAACATACAAATTCCTGGATATTGCTAGCCTATTTAAACAATAAAAGATCAGGTAAATTACCTTAATGAATGTAGAGGTCTTTAAATGTTTTTTACTTAAAAATAATAATAATAAACAAATCAGGCTTATTTTTGTATGTCAGTTTGTGCCTGTAATGTAATTTAGGTAGAAATTAAGTAAGTTAGCCTAAAGTTTATCTGTTCTTCTCTTGCCTGATATGTGTTATTTTTGGGTTGTCTCTGTTTTTTGCAGATATATTTTTCAAGCATTCAATGTATCTATCCTTTTGTAATGTTAAAAGTTAGGGTATGCGATGTTAAGTGATTTCCAACAGGTAACACTTTTGTCTCCTTATTACCCACTATGTCAATTTTCTGACTACACTGTAACTCTAACTACACTTACACAGCCCTGGCTCTGTGAACTGGAAAAAAATGCTAAGTGTGCTTAGCCTGTCCTTCAAATAAAAAAAGAAGACACTGTGTGAAGTTGTTTGGGGAGCATAAGGGTGTTGTTTGCAAGGGTGTGGTTTGTAAGCGTTACTTTGTCCAAATATAAGTGCCTTTCAAAGTGTGTCAAGAAACACCAAGTGTGCTAAAAACAAAAAACAAATGCAGTGTTGTCCAATATCACTCCCTTTATCACAATTTAATATCTCAGTATAATACCAAAAAAGTGCGGTTTTAACTATCCTCCACAGGCTGATATGACCACGCAACATACCTGAAGGTGTTAAGAATAGAGTTTGAGTTTGACCATCTTTTGTTTTCACAGTCCGGCACCGTACTCACATCATCACCAATACGCCATTTTTAGCCACTATTAAAGCTTTGTCTCTACACTTAGAGTTAAAATCTGGATTAAAATACTTTCTAGGGCTATTTTTTGGGGGGTATTTAGGAATTCATAGGTTGAGTTGGAAGCACAATCACGACAGTCGGCTGTGTTTTGAGATTTCAACAAAAGGCGCTGAAATAGCAGTGCTAGGGCCATGTCATTGCATCGATACGAAATGCTGTTTTTAAAACCATTGTAAAGCTCGAAACAACATTACACTTTTGTGGTAGTGAGTAGAGGGTTCCTACAGACAAAACAATGTGTTCCTAACTCTGCAGGTGTCTGGACAGATTCTGTAGAGGACTGTTTCTAAAGCCAGTACATTACCTGAAGCTTCTTGATCTAGATTAGCTTATTTAGCTGCTGTTAAACTTAACGCTGTGGTATCATGTTTTTGTTGGCGCTGCAGTTTGGTTCGAAATGCTTATATGCAACTTCTGTAGGTTACTTCTGTTTTTTGTTGTAGCAAGTGTCTCTTTGAAGACATTTTGTGTAAGTGCATCCACAGACATCTGTCATTTGTTTTTAACTTTTATGCCTTAATCCATAGTCAGTCTTCAGCTCTGTTGTAGTTATCCAAATGCCTTAATGAACTGTTGTTGAGTAGGCATATTACTGCCACCTCTTGGTCAGAGAGATTTATCAACCTCAAAGGGCAACACTGGCACGCCTGAATCTATATTTTACTGTGAGAGGACTTTTATTACTGCCATTACCAAAAAAATGTGAAATCGGTGTTACTATGTCAGAGATACCATATTAGCGGCAAGACTACCTAGGCATCTATAAAGTGCAGTGAACCGGGCATATTATATGTCATTATAACTTCAAAGTAGATGGCCATTTATGCCACTAAAGAGGCTGTACATTTCTTTATAAGCCCTGCGCAAGATGGACAGAAGTCTTACAAAGGTAAAACTATGGCTGTGTAACTCAGTAGTGCTAAAGAAACGGTATAAAGTAAAGTGTTTGTGCACATAGTCACCTACTTCTACCACCTATTGATCCTCTCTTGAATGTGCTCACATTCTCTCTTCAGTTTTAAAATTTCACTAGTTCCAAAATGTAGCTACAATCATTTGGCTTTTTAAATGAAACAGATGCCAGTGGCCATTCCACATTTAGCGACCAATGGCTGTGTGAAAACTTAATGACCGTTTGTAGATGTATTCATAATGGCATAGAAGCTTAGTAATTACTAGTATAGTAAAGATCAGTAACTGGAAAAGCACTCAGAGAGCACAGACCTCCGCCAAGGCAATATAGGGTCACTGACCCAATACAAATTCCAGACAGTGTTTGGGATCACCACCAAAATGTAATCATCTGTTCCTTGGTCTAATATCTACGTTGTCCGAAAATTCATCCTTCATTCAAATCCGTGCAGTACTTTTTCGAGTTATCTTGCTCACAGACAGACAGACAGACAAACAAACAAACACCGGGGAGAGAACGCCAGAGTCAGTTATTTATGATAAGAAATCCTGAAATCTTTTTATCTTACTCAACATGATCTAGTGCACTTGCAGCTGATTGGTGGCTCTTATGATTTTAAAAGTGGAAATGATTCTTTACCATGCATTCTACATCATTGGCAGGCGCTAGTGTCACCATAATTACGTGGGTTGTACTGACAGTGGTCATACCATCTCTTCTGGATTCCATTCCGCTTGGTATGTGAGATTATATCTGTTTCTCCAAACAGGGACAACAGAGACAAGAGGTTGCCGTGGAAACGGTTAGGGCAGAAGTATGAGTTGAAATGGAACGAGTTACCTTTATCTGAGAGGTGTCTTTTCCCCATATTTTGTCCTTGCTTTGCTCTGTAAATTGCTCGGCAATCAACAGAAAGATGCTGTTGCTCTGTGGTGAATGTGGGGAGGGCTCCAGTTTGAAACGAAATTCATTTATAGGAAGGCAGGGGACCTTGCGTATGTCAAAGCTTTGTGTTCTCTTTACATCACAGAACATGTAATAATGTCTTGTAAGTCTCTAGTGTCACATTTTAGTGTTCTGTCAGTCCAGTTATCGGTCTGCTCATAGGATTTTAGATTTTGAATTAAATGGCAAAGATGAGCTTCTCATGTATTTGCATAGTCATGACTAATATCTGCCTTTTTCCTTGGCAATGGCTCTTTGTGTGCTGGGGCATCAAGCTTTGTTTTAATGTTGTTTTCACAATTCAAGTACCTGCTTGATTAGGTATTTTAACTCTGGTATTTCTCAATAATATTTAATTTTAAAGCTGGTATTTAACATTAACTGCCTAGTTGGGTTGTAAAAAAAGTGTTCATAATGAAGACCTGCCCCAGAGAGAGAATTTCTCCACACCCATTGAATATTGTTCTTTTCGTTAGAAAAGGCCTATTGTAACTGTCGCGAAATTATTTTCTGTGCCACTGGTGTCCTCAAACATAGTTTACAAATAAATGTTGCAAATAAATATTTTAAGTATCATTTGTTTACATTTTTAAATGACTTATACATTTTGCCCATTTCAGTCACTTAAATTCATTTTTGTTAGAAAATGCCACTATAGTTACAGGTTTGATAAAGGGAAACAAATTGTATTTATTTATTATGTTATAAGTCTAAAAAATAAAGTAACATTTTCAATCATAATATGTCTGCAGCTCATAAAAAATACTGTAAACTGTATCAAATCATGGGTTGAGTAAATCATTGCATTCCTAATGCCCAAGGTTACCGAATAACTCCTTACTGAACTTCCCACATTTTCATGTAACGTAGCGTTACAGCCATTGTCCCTTAAACCATACTTGCAAAGATCGACAGAGTGTAGTGATTAAAACCTTCAATATGTTAATCTAATAGCTGAGTGATTGTTGTGAGAAAACGTGAATAAAAAATATTTGGCATGCCAGAGCATTCTGTTTGCTGATTGGCCAGCCAAACATTTGTTGGTGGAAACCTAAGCTAATAGAGAGATCCCTGTGCTATAGCAAAATGTGATTGACTTCCATCACTAACCTACAACAAACAAACAAACAAAATTGATGTATTGAGTCAGACTGCTAAACTCTAAAGAACTCCGATTACCTTAGTGTGAAAGAAAGTAAATAAAGATGTTAATGCAGTCAGTGCTTTATCTCCTTTTCTGGGTCTCTGACCTAGTGTAACATACTTGTTGATTCAGTGCCTGTTGTCTTTTAATCAGAATCGGCTCCTATGTAGTCATCGACATAGACATTTTAATAATATTAAAAATATTGTTGAATATGTTTAGTTAAGTCAGCATGTTTTTGACACCTTGAAGGAAATTTGATCCTCATCTTATCAAATTTCAGCACAGATGAGAGATGGTCTGTTTTCAGTTGCAATAATATGGAAATTCACTTGTAATATGAAAATTCACTCACTTGTTGGTTTCAGTATGACATTTCTGCTGGTGGAAATTCCATCATGCTGTCACTGTTTTCCCCAGTGATCATCTTGTAACTGATGAGGAAAACGTTGCAATGGAGATTCGATTTGTATACACCTACAAGGTGCATTTTGCGGTTTCCAGGAAGGTTTATTCACAAAACCTCTCAATAAGGTCATTGCTTATTGGCTAAGTGTCAGCAGCACACTTTTTAGGTTTCAGATAATGAGTCTTTATTTGTATACCTCATTCATTAGTATATATGTTAATCTGTTTACTTGCTAAAGGTTCCCTTACAGAGAAAAACACAGAGCATACTCCAAATTGCCCTGATTCCAAATTGCCAGCTGCCAAAACAAAGCATTAGCAGATTTCACTGTTTGAAAATAACAACTCATGTCTACAGGGTAAATATTGTGATTTCTCCATGTTTGGGTAAACGTCACAAATCATACAAAAAAAAAATGTAAGTTAGGGTAGCCTTATAACCGGGATAGACGACTTTTGTTCATGTAAATGCAGACATACTGGGGGAAAAAACAGCTACCCATTTGGTGGACTCTCAAAACACTCTCAGCACAGAGTGTATCTTGAGCAATTTTAATAATGGTTTACATTTTGACTCAACAGATTTTTTTTTAGCATGTACATCAAATTGGATATTCTTTCGAAATATGCATGCTCAATAAAAAGATACATTCTGTTTCTCTTTTCCCAAGCTGGCAATCATCTTTCTGTTTTTACTGTGTAAATTCACAAGGTGTCCTGGGTAATCATCCCTACACTTCGTTCAAAGTCTGCACCTAACCTCCTTCTGGTTTGAGGGGTGGTTTAAAGGGTGGAAAAGCTTGCCCCCCCCCCCCCCCTTCTCTCAAAAGTGTGGGGACACCCTACTCTTGCAATAGTGCACTAAACCGAGTGCTAGTGTCAAAATCAAGTGGAAGTAGTTAAAATGGGACATCATCACAACAAATAACTGTAAGCCACAGCCACACCCATCAAAAGCTGAGCAGGCTGTCCAGTGTTAAAAATCATACAAGTTTATTCTAAAGCTTTCACAATACAGTACGTGTTACAGTACATTACTGCCAATGTGGTGTTTTACAAGCATTGCATGCTCTCAGACGGACAAAAGAGCTTGGTTAACGTGTGATCGGTTGGCTAAAGCTGTTAGAGCTGTTTGAGTGTTTATTGTTTTCATTTTCAAGTGTACATCCTTATTACCTAGATTTTGCATGCGCTTGCTTTCTTGGACTGTTCTTGCACCAGTGTATATAATGGCTTTGAGAAGGCTTTGCTGCCCACATTTATGTATTTAAATTGACTTGTTTGTCATGAAAACAGCTGTGTGTCACACAGTCTGATGGTGTTTTTGAACTGAGGGGCATAAATACATACATTGTTAATGACATTGTTGGTTTCCTCTATCATGTTTATAGTTAATGATATATCATCATCTGTGCTTAATGTAGTTTGTTGTTGGGTCTTTGCATTGTGATCTGCTTTGTGCCTTCCTCTACACTTCAGCAGCATTCAAGAGCTCTGCCAAGTCCACCAAATCCTAAAGTTACATTATTGTCAGTCAAATATTTACCAACACATGCTTTATCACCTTGTGATGAGAAGCGAGTAATATCCAGGTGAGTCCTCCCACCTGCTTCATCTCTATGCACCAGGCCACACTCTCCCTGTTCACTAGCTTAGAGTAGTCTGTATGTTTACAAGCACTTAGGGAAAATATTTCCTTAGTTCAACAAAAAAACATTCAAAATGTAAACACTGGCTGGACTGGGTATCGTGTGTCATGTTGTCTGCCTTCTGCCTCTGTATCTGTAGCCTATATCTTTTTGTTAGGATTTTACCATCAAGACTTTTAGAGGCTTTATACGGGTTGTGTGAATAAAGATATGAAACAACTAACTTTTAGCTTAGTTGTTAGGTTATTTACTGACAAATAAAACCTGTGCTCCGTTTGATACAGAGCATTGTGGCATCATGAAGTGCGTCATATCGAATATAAAACCAACTTAATCGTGGTGTGTGAGTGTCGAGTTGTGTGACATTTGTCACTTGAATATATGGTCATATGCTCATGTAAAAGCATATGTAGCAGAAGAAAAAGTATATAAAAGAGGACATATAAATGCATAGTGGAATTGGACATGTGTATACAAGTTAATAAATCCATAGCACACTCTTGTACAGTATATTCATATAGCAGGACAATAGTATAGTTGAAAGGTATAGTCTCACTACAGCCGTAGTTCGACTAAGTTGTGCAGGTGGTGCATTAAGTAATGCTTGAGTTCTGGCCCTTCAGCTTTGCCTAGCTGAATTATTGCAATGCCTGTAATGTGTACAGAGTGAGCCAGATGCATATCTGCTTATTCTATCAGATCAGACAGGGGATATGTGAGCCAAGGGTTAGCGGGATGTGCTGGCGTCAGGCTCTCCACTCTGTTCTGACGTCATGTCTTCACCAGCAGCGGTGAACAAGGAAGTCCCAGTTTGTTTTATTTGTGTTGTGCACTAACAATTAGTTGTTTGAGCCCAGGAAGGAAGAGCCAGAATTATGGGTGTAACATTATTATGACATACAGTGTTTGGTGAGCTTATCTCACTGGCCTTGCCTTTGTGTCTTGTTTTTGGAAGGAGCTTTGCATTGTAGTCCTCTGCAATGTCCTGCAGTGTCAAGTGATTTGGAAGGTGGATAGGGATATACGTTGTTTGGTGCATCATGTGGTTCGCACTTGTTTAGATAACACAGTAAAGGATGATTGAATACTTTAAGACCATATTCAAACTAGTCTCGTAAACTCTGCACTGAAATGATTATGAACATACAGGACGGGTGGTCTTGGCACACTGGTGCATTGAGGCAATGCAGCACGAGGTGGAGTTGGGTTGTTAGTGGATATACCCTTAGCCTTAAGTATATCCTGCCACAGGTAACCACAGCCGTGGATGTATCTGCTAACAACCCCCACGTCCATGAGTCTTGTATTGCTTTCATACAACATCATATTTCATGGTTGCGCAAACACCAATGACGAAGAATCAATCTAATCTATCTATTTAATCATCTCTACTACCAACTAACACATTTAATTGTGTTTTCTACTGTTTTAATTTCTGTTTGCTCATCCTGTGCCTCTCAAAATAGTTCCAAGCTTAGCTTGGCAACTCCCATTTCTAAGCAATGCAATAGCTAATCAATAGTTATAGTAGCTGTATTGTGCTTCTGCACATGCCTGCTTGCTTGTCTGTATGGCACATGCCAAGCTGCATATTCACACTACTCTATTAAAACATTTTCTCTGGAGAGAACAGCACAATGTCACACTATGAAAATCGGTGCTCTCTCACTTTGAATAGATGGAACATTCATGTTGGCCAGCTCAGTGGAAATGATTACTCAGTGATATACCCACTCCTAGTAATGTCTCGAATGCATCTCTTCGAATCGGAAATTGTTAAATAGTTCAACCAGTTCTAGTTGTATATTTGTTATATCACTTTCTATGACTGCTGTGCAGCCTTTCTAATCGTTAGTTAGAGGTGGAAAGGACATCCATTTACATCGTCCAAAAGATAAAACCTCACTCTCTGCCAAGCCTGTAATGGACAGTAGATGGGATTGTGGTTTAGGCAAGCAGTTTTTTCTTTACTTTTACCCTTCAAACATAAGGCTCTCCTCAGAGAGCTGTGAAGCTGCCTCAGCAGTTTCTTATCACTCTCCCATGATGGCACTGAATTTTTTTTTTTTCTCTTGTTAGTTTTTTGTGCTGGAGGCAGTGCTAGTTCGGTCTTCCTGCTTTCTGTATGGATTGCCTTCTTTGATCAAAACACAGTACTGTGGGACTGGAGTTCTGTTTCAAGACAGTGTGAATTTAAATATTTATTTTAACCCAGTTATATCCAGCTATGTCATGTAGTATAGAGATTTGACCTCAGAAGGACAGAATATGTCCTCCTGGTTAATTGTTCCCTCTTAACTCACAATAACTTGGTGTTTAAAACTGTCTGTGATAGCTTGACAAGAGGTGATAAAAAATATTTTTTGCTGGACTATGAGGGAAACCTACCTTGATTTTTTCCATTTCCATTGCCACTGCCCATCATTCAGTGCTGCATCAGCTTCACTCTCTGGTGCTCCATGAACCATAATAATACCCAGTTAGCCTCATTAGACAGAAACATGAATGCCATTGATTTTGCATTTATTCTCTATGCCCCTAACTCTCCTTCATTGTCTTTTACACTGTCTGTTTGCTGCGGTCAGTATTGAAATATTGCCATCATCAAAAACACTACAGATATTCTGATGCAAGAAGCTTTAGGCACTTTGTGGTAGGCCTAGCTCATGCAGTTGAGCTGGACAAAAGTAGAAAGCAAGATTTTATTAGGAGAGCTGTTGTACTTTCAGAAGGCTAATTCTCTGACAAATCTGAGACAGGCCAGGCTTTTGTGGGAGGATTAGGCTATGTCAGTTTTCTTTTTGCAGTAGTCTATTGGGTGTAGCCCAATATCACGTTTCTCAGAATCTGCTTTTTTCAGAACTAGGAGTATAAAGGCACAAGATTCATCATCAGTTTGAGAAAACCTACTGTCAAACCATTCCAGTACCATTCCATTTTTTGCATGCAGAGGGCTACTCGGTTTCATATTAAATCAACTTTCAATTAAATATTTAGCCTGCATCACACTTCTTCTAGCACTAAGTCTTTCTCTGTATCCATTACTAATTTATAGCTCAGTCTGTGGGACAAACTCAAGACAGACTTGCACTGAAATGTTAGCATCAAGCATTTGCTCTATTTCCATAATAAAAATGCACTATGAACTTATTAAGGAACTTTCAAGTAATGTTTTCTAATAGTAAAGAATAGACGATAGGAGAAGAATAGATGTTATAATAGATGTTTAAGGATTCTGCTGGCATTTATACTTTCAGATTTCGATTGCCTGTTGAGTTGGTGCAATGCTGTGTCAACAAAATAGATTTGACTTTTCATCATGTCAATACGTAGCCTAGATGGAACAAATATGTGTTCTCTCATAACTAGGTTTTTATAATTTATGTATTTTTACATTAGAAATGAATACATCAAGACTTTAAATATGGCTTTAGCAGTGTCATCTAGCATGGTGAATGTGAATAATGATGCTCGTGCTGTGTTTTGCAAATCAATGAATCTCTCGCCCAATTTTTGCACTATTACAAATTTCTTTATGGAATAACAATAAATATATCTACCACTTCTGGCCCTACCGCTGAGGGTCAGTGTGAATCGCTGCCTTATGTTTCCTTTGAAGCTGTTGTTGCTATAGAGACTGGAAATTGCTTGGTTACGGTTATCTTTTTACATTGTGATGAACATGGTTCAAGAAGTGGGGGGAAAAAAACAAGTAAAGGGAGTAATGTGGATGTAGTGTGGAGATTATGCCATGATTCATTATAAATATTATAGGGATATACCCTGACAGACATGACATCCTTACACTACAGTTTCTTGTGACTGTTACAAGAGCCACAGACTCATTTAACATAGGTTATCACCAACATACGTCTCTTACCCCATCATGTGAAGTGATTTAGTGGAGCCTTATGGCAGGAAAAAAAAAATTCTTGAGGAAGATGTATTGCGGGTGCATCTTTTTTCCTTTTTTTTTTTAATGATTGGCGGGGGCGAAGGTGGATGTGGGACTGGTAGATTTGGTGTATGATGATGATGGTGTATGTGTGTGAATGTATGTCATGTCTATGTCATGTTATGGATGCTAGGAGATTCTGATTCACCTACAGGATAAATAAACTATATATCTAGATATTTGTTGTCTTGACTGGTAGTTTGATGGTTTGAGCTGTCTGACATCAGTGTTCATGTGGAGCAGTAATTTGTCTTGTATAGTTAAGTGGCTTTGACTGTGTAGCTTCATAAAATGTTTAGAGCACCCCCAGGATTGAGCTCTGTCAGGAGATATAGACATGGCTATCCATATTCATAAGTACTTGGAATCATAAATCAGGTGCTCTGCTTTACTGTGTAAACTCTAACTAAAAATACCCATCCCAGTGTCCTAGGAGTTATAGCCAGACAGCTGATTGTAGCAAATGGGGCATAGAATGCAGGTCAGAGCAGCTGTTGAAATGAGAGAGGAACAAATAAGTGCTCCATAAGTAGGGAAAAGATAAGAGATGGAAACTCTGTCTCTCACTGCTGTTCTGGCAACCCATGTCTCTGTTTGCCTCTTAACCCTTGTGTGACACCGGGGTAAATCTCACCAAGGGGTCAACAATTAGTCCAGCGATTGTCCTATGACCTTCAAGGACTGGATTTTAGTTGTCTTGCTTTGCGTTCTTAAAAAAGATGGAAGCAACCAAGCTAGTCCAGAAGAGAAGTTGATATAGTTTTATTATTCTATTTAGGTGAAATTTATGTTTACACAAGGGAGTGTTTTTTATGCAGTGTGTATTTTGTTCAGCAGTATTTTATCTATTTACTGTTATATGTGTTGACTCTATGTGCACTGGTAGAATATATAGGTATCCTATGCATGTATATTTTATATTTCGTATATTTTCTTACTATGCTCTTTCTCCTCTTTGTATTGTTATTGTGTTGTACAGTTATTGTGTTTGTCCTACATGTCATGCTGCAACTGCAAGGGGGTTTCCCAGCTTGCGATCAATAAAGTACATCCATCTATCTATATGTAATTTATCCCACAGGTAAAAACAAAAATAAAATAAGGAGAGATCGTGGAATCTCCAATGATACATAAGTACATATAAATAGATACATATAAATAGCAAACAGTGGTCTGTAGCTTAACTTTAGAGATTACTAATTAGGAATTGTAAACCATTAAAATTTTTAGCGTCATAGCTGTCCCTTTTAACAATCCAAACAAACCCCTCTTGTTGGTGGCAAATGTCGCTCAAGTAGTTAGGGAATGATATAGAACATTCAGGTATTGATTTAGTTTTTCTGTTGAAAGGCTCTGTAGTACAGTATGGGAAATTCTCTGTATAAGAATTGAGAAGAAAGACAAAAGCCTTTTGTCTCTATAGACGTCCTATAGCAAGGATGTGCAAAATTTAACCCCCTTCTACTCCTAAGTGTCAGATTTCTGCATTCTTGCGTCTTCCTGTCCCACCTGGCCCCCTTCCCTCATATGACTCCTGACCAAGGTCACACCGTTATGCTTGATCCTTTGGGAACAGTCTGAAAATACAGGCTTTATACAATGATCTTCTAACCCTAACTAAAAAGGAGGACCTGCTGTTGTTATACTGATTCTTTCTCAGGTACCTATCTGGTGGTGCCTTTTGCTTCTTGTAGTTGGTCATGTGCATGGAAGAGCTATGCTGGCCACTTGCAGCCTTCTCCCTCTTTACTTCCTTCTATTCTTGTCCAAGACTTACCTTCTTTCTCCTACCTCCCAACTACATCTCTATAATTCCTCTTGCTGCCTTTCTCCTTCACAACAACTGGACAGATGTCATATCCAGTGTTTGAGAAAGTGAATGACATTGATGATGGCTAATGAGTTTTTCCCAATGTGTGGGCTGTTAATCCTTCCCCTTATACAACTGTGTTCCTTTCTTCCATCTGAGAACAGGGAACAAAGCATCACGATGGGAAGAACAAAAAGTCTTTCTCCGCTGCTTTCAAGTTTTTCCATTTCTGAACATGATATGAGTTGTGAGTCCTGGACACTTAATCTGTAGCCTGTGTGCTAGCTAAAATCAGGAAAGCTTAAAATGGATGGCTTATAGGGAAGAGACAGAAAGGCAGAGGGAAATAAACTGTTAACCAAGCCATCCCACAACACAGTGTGACTTTGACTGTTCAAATATAGCTGCTAAATAATTAATTACGCTGCCTACAGATCAGTAGTTTCATTACTAATTCATCATAATGCAAGAAGAGGATAACAAAGCTCAGGGTCTGTGTATGGGGACATGGTCTGGTGTGTGTGTGTGTCCACTATATATTTGGGTGGGGAATCTTTTTGGTGTGTGATTGCTGCCTGATTGAGAAAAGATAGTTATTGTAAGACAGGCAGGGCTGTGGCAGCTGCAGTAGGAACAGAGCAGAGATGGAGCGCACTGTGACAAAACAAGAGGTGGAGCCTTGCAGCACTCCCATTCATTTTATGCAAATCCAGAGACTCCTGCTGGTGTCCTATTGGCTGACTGGCGCCCAAGCTAGGCTTAAAGGAGAGGCAAAGCAGTGTTGCTCTGTGCTGTGAAGGCTCCTACGCTTGTGAATAAGAGGGAGGAGGATGTAGGCATGTGAGCATTAGAGAGAGAGAGAGAGTAAAAGAACAAGTCTCAGCGAAGAGCTCGGCTGAAAATACCACACAGCCCAAACACCTCCCACCAAATTGCTGGAGCCGGAGTAGAAGAACGGGTCACAAAAAGGGGAGAAGAGGAAAAAGCAGCAGCTACAGAAATCCGTCAAAGAGGTGCCTTCAACATCAGTCATAAACACAGGCAGTTTCTCAAGCAGATGAACACAGAAATATTTTTCTGTGTTTTTCATAAACTTGGCTTGGGGTGCTTTTAGCTAATGTATCAGAGGAGCACAAGCTGGACTGAGGGGGAAGAGAACAACAAAATAAGAGGAGAGCACCTGCTTATGTGAAACCAGCGTGTTGCCAAAAGGTGTCCCGCACAAAGCCGTTCCCTTGGCTAGTCATCGCTCTGAGCCACTCTGCCTACCCACGTCAGCGCAGAAGGAAGGAATCCACTCATGCCGGTCTGAGTGCAGTTGTTTACTGCCGTGCTTGTGACAGTGGGTTGCTACCACTGCCTCTGGCTCATTACATCTCCATCTGAACTCACAGTGTGGGCTTCTCACGTGTGTTCTGGTTTCCTCTCATTTCATAGAGAGAAGGGCTAAGGGGAGAGAGAGACTTACAAAAGAGATCAAGTGGAGACCCAGGGCTAGTTGGACTACTTTTTCTGGATATGTACCAAAAAACTCAGCTTTGCTTCATTTTAAAGACACCTGGAAGCGTGCTCTTGCTTTTGTTTTTTAGTCTTAGATAGAGAGCGAAAAGTATTTCATGTTCCTGCTGTGCCTTTGAGTGGCTTTACAGTTCTAATTATATTTGCTGGGTAGCAGACTGGATCATCCCTGTAGTCTGTGTATGTGAGAACTGCATTGTCCTCCTTTGCATATTCCTCAGAGCCTTCATTGTCATCATTAATGTCTGCTGCATACTGCCTCTGAGTTATGCAGCGACGAGGGTTTTCATAGAAATAAAGGTAGCAGTGACAGAGATGAGGAGAGACAGACTTGCTTGCTTATAGTCTTTGCAAGCTGATGTGCAGCAGGCTGTGTGGGGAAAAAAGTGTTGGTAAAAGAAGACACAGGCAGGCGGGGGTGACGTGTACCTCAGCTCTGAATGGATGAATGAGGGGAGCGAGAGCTTAGTGAAAGGGAGGTTAAGCTCAGGGACACATGTGCTCCAAACCGGTCCTGTCACCACACAAACTGAGCAAGAGATGGGAACAGTGAGAGTAGGAACTGCAGGCTCTTGGGCGTCACATCCAGACTACCTTACATAGCCAACAGGCAGCTGAGAGGACAGAAAACAGACGGCTGTTGATCAGAGGCTCCCTGCAGTGTGTCTGTGTTTCCTGCTGTGGCTGTTCCTGGTGAGATCTGCCTATTCTGTCATTTACTTAGGAGGATTCTGTATGTATATTTTTGTTGACATCTGTAAAATATTTTCAGGACGAGAAAAACTTTTAAAAATTTATTGTTATTGAGGAATCTTTGTGACAATTTCAGTGATTTGCACAAAGCGCCAGTACCATCAGAGACAACAACAAAGACTAAACATAACTTGAACAAAATTTTGCAAACAGGATATATTTCTTTGTTCTCTTAAGTGGTCTGTCAACTGTCTTTGAAGAGGACTGTGGAAGAACTAAGGGCTTGGTACAGACAGACACAGAGGAGTACGTGACTACCATCTGCTCTGACCTTGTCTGGTCTCACTCTAAATGCACGAGCCAGCTCTTAGGGGAGCTTACAGCCACGCACTCATTTAAGAGTTCTCACTTGGCACTGTGGCCATTTTGGCTCTTTAGATTCATCTACCCTTTCATGGCAGGCTGTAGCCAACCACTGCCACTCCAGTGGAGGAGCTGACGAGTGCCTGTCTGTGTGCCCTTACTCACAGCCAGAGGTGTTTGGGTTGACTAAGGGGGTGGTCAAGCAGCCAGTCTCGAGGCAGTGAGAGAGAGGGCCATCATGGATGACTCTAGCATCTTGAGGAGAAGAGGCCTCCAGGTAAAGTCCCATGTAATGGAGTTTGCTATGTTGTGTTGTTGGATTTATATGAGTTTACAGTTTAAGTTTTAAGGATGGATATGTATTTTTTCCCTTAATTTATATAATTTCCAGGTGGATTAAAAAAAAAAGAAAAAAAAAAAAAAAAAAAAGAAAAATGACCTGTTTCCGCTATGACTCGTCTTTGGTTTAGACTTGGTAAACTCTTCACATTGTGGGTCTTTTCACATTGTGTGTAATATATCCACACACATAATTGTTTCTGATTCCTTTACCACCTTCAGGATTCAAATGAAATAAAACATTAAGGAAAATTTAAATACATTTGAGCTACCAGCACATCAGGCTTTAGCCTATCTCATGTTAATTTCTGTCTACCTTTCTATCACTGTGAGGGACTTAATTCTGCTGTGTTGCAATGTTGCATGCTTTTGTCATTCCTCAAAGCGGTAATGGATGGTTACCTAATACCACAGCTCATAGTGATGACTGTCAGTAAAAAAAAAAACAACCATGACTTACAAATAGCTGCGGCACTAGTCAGACCTTATACTGTTACACGCTGTCCAAATATTTGAGAGGGTACATTGCATAATTTGTTACCCCTGAGGGATTGACTTGGAATGGAATCCAGTGTGTTTTTAAATTGCTCTACAAATTCTGTTCTATTTTCATTTTAACACTGTGCATATTTTGATGTGATATGGGGTGTATGGGAGATGCTCTGAGTTTTCTTGTCTGTTATTCTTTGTTTTTGGTGATTGTGCTCCCCCATTCCCCTTGTGTTTGCATGCATACGTTCATGTGAAGTTGGTTAACATTAAGGGTTTAAAGTTTTGTTTTTGTTTTTTGTTTTTTGAGTTGCAGAACTGAAATGTATACGAACTGGTTGGTGTATATACAAGTTTGTAGGCAAGACCAGGTTTGTGTGCATGCATGTAGTGGGATGTGTCTGCTAACATTGAGCTTGTGTCTGGGTGCCTCACGGTGTAGACATCCGGCAGTTAGCCACCGATGCGGTGGATGTGAGTGCCGCTGGGATAAGTTATTGCTGAGCTGGACTGCTTGTGTTGTGTCTGGCCAGTGGACTGTGCACTGGGATGGGGCTTTGTTTCAGCAAATCCTCCTGCATGGCTCTATGCCCAAGCCCTGGGGCTCTCCCAGTGTTTGGGGGAGGGTGATCATGGGAGGGTACTTTCCTCTGCCAAACCAGAGAGCTGACCCGAGTTACCCTGTACCTCAGAGGAGACTGTACTGATGGCTCATTTTTATTGCCTTACTGGTGATGTTCTTTAAGTTGGTTACAGTGGCTGACCAAAGCATACAGTAAGCATACAGTAATGAGTCCTGATAAATAGGTTGGTAGGGTGTGATGTGTAAGACATGTTGTAGGTAATGTAAGTTAAGTGGTTCATGCAGTCAGTCATTTGGGGAATGGAACTAATATGTCTAGCCTGCATGAACGCATCACGCTACCCCATAAAACCCATGCTGTCGTTGTTTATTGTTAAAGGTTAAAGAGCAGGATGGGTGAGGGGGGCTTTGGCTGCAGTTGGGAAGTGGGTTTTGAAGGCGACTGGGCAGGGGGCCGCAGACTAAATCTCACTAATGCCTTTGAATGGTCTCAGGGGGGCCACTGCTGTTAAATGCCTATTCCTCAGTGTCAGATATTTTCCCCCAGCTGCCCTTGAGAAATTAGTAATGGGTATGGCACTATATGGAAACATAGGACCAGACACATGTAGCATATACCAAGGACACTGTTACTTTAAAGTATTTGTGCATTGACATGACAGTGTGTCATGTTACCCTTAATGACCATTACCACATCTCAGAGTGCATTGGGGTCAGTGGCCCTATTAGAACTTAGTTACTTTCTCTTCACTTTTCTCTTGTCTCCTACTAAGCTATTGCATATAGTGGAATTTGGCTAATAGAACTCTATTTTAGTGGCTGAGAAACACATACTGAATCAATCTTGTATTTTTCTTTTCCTCTTTAACTCTCAAGACAACATGTCCTGAGCTTTGTTTCGATCCAGCTCCTTTGTTTTGGCTCTTAAGACTGGGGGTTGTTTGTATGGAAGAGGGAGTAACAGTAAATGGACATGCGTGTGGAGTGATCAACCTAAATGGAAGGTCAGAGGGATGGAGGCAGAGCGGGAAAAAATGACTGGACAGAGACACACGGTAGAACCTGCCAGAAGGAGGCCAAGATGGGGGAGACGGAAAAGAGTCATAAAGAGACTTCCAAACTAGAGTAGCACTGTGAAATGGATGGTCAAGGACAGGGGTGGATACAACCGTGAGAGCGAGAGTGGTGAGGGACCCAGACACAAACCTTTGGCAACCTCCTCTTCCACCATTTCAAGGCAGCTTAGGCTGGGAAATTGCTCTCCTGGTTCACTGACTGCAGAGATAGGACCGACGGGGGTTGGGTGGGGGATGCCTTGTATGAAGGAGCTTGAACTTGTAGGGGAAATGAATGAGCAGGATGTATAGAGAGCTTGAGGGTGAAAGAGGATGTTTCTTTCACTGAGGATGTGTTCAGTTGCATACTGAGTGTAATGAGGACTAATAGGCCCCTTACACATGCACTGCTGCTGTTTATTAACTGAAGCAATGTATCAGAGTTACTATGAACACTGCATGGAATAGGCCACATACATTTTTAACTGTAAAGTCAATTCTGCAACTCTGTAAGTCCATTTTCTGTTAACTACAGATGAATTTGACCCTGTGTATCTCGGTCCACTTGTGGAAATGCTCTCCCATGTTATAGCCCATCTAAAATTATTAACTACCATGATTGCATCCACTTTTTGTATTTCAGTCCTCAGGCTCACAAATAAAAATGTATTAGCTCTACCGTGTTTATGAATTGCATATCCCTGTGTCAACATGCGGGGGATGCTAAACACCATGCGCTGTCATTTGACCTAAAGGTGTACCTTGAGCTGAGTCAATAGAACTCCTGGGGAAGATTCTTGAGTGCAGGAGGTCTAGCCATTGGTCTTTGTTAAGGATGGTTAGCCAACTATGCAGTTAATCTAGGTAGAGTATTGATAACTCTGAGGACATAAGGAAGGTTGAGCTGAAAGGGATGGGAAAGGGATTCAGACCTCTAAACCTCATGCCCCCAACTCTACGGTGACCTGCCTGAAGGTCTTTAATCCTGTCTACTGGCAAACCACATAATGTTCAAGACCAACAGGTCTAATTCAGTCAGGAATTTTTATACACAGAAGTAGTGGTGTCTGTGCATGTTCAGAGAAATTAGTATGTGTATGAGCCAGGGTTAAGGCATTAAAGATTGCAGCAGAATTGCGCACTCAATAATCTTTGTCGCCAAAGGATTAGACATTGGGTTCTGTGTTGAGTTGTGCTCAGTTGCATGGGCTTAACTGTTGCGCTACAAAGTGTGTAGAGATGGGCTGCCCCCTGGCTCTTCTGCGAAAGCATGGAGGAGAAGAGGAAGCCACTGCTCTTCAGAAGAACTGTGAGCTGGTATGGAGCACAGTTGTGTTTTCTGAAGGAGACTGCTGAAGTCAACCAGGTAAGAGAAAATGAGATGAGAGGGGGTTAGAGAGGAGAAGAAAGAGAGAAGAGGGGAAAAGGAAGGGTTGTTGACTAAGTATATGTCAAGTTTATACTTTTGTGAGTTTGTATTTTCTGTTCTGAAACGAGAAAACATCTAGACATTGTCTGTCTGGCGAAGAGTAGTTAGCCCACAGGTTATGTTGTCTCAGAAAGATTCCTCTCTGACTTCATGGCTTCTGTTCAATCAATAGCATCTCAGTAACCTGTGGTCAGACTGTGGCATAAAACAGCTGCTTGTACTCAGGAGGCTTTCTGCTTTGTCAGCCGTGTCCCTGCAACATTAATGCAACCCTGGCTCTCATAGTCCTCCATCTTGCAGAATATACCATGGCTACTCGCATAGAATGCTGGTCTTGCATTACTCAGCTATTTTCCAACAGCTCATAGATTAAAGCTGTTTTTTTCTGTTGTAGAAGATGGTGCTTGATACTGAGACCAGAAAGTTGCGTGTCCATAATATCAGATGTCTGCTGGTTTTGTGTTTCTCTTATACAGTTGTCAAACTGTAGGCCTACTTTATAACAAGTCAGAGTTAAAGAAGACTGTCTGTAAGATGTGGATTACAGTAGTATTCCTTTAAAACTTTAAAGAAGGTTTTGGTTATTCTTTTTCTTTGTGTATTCTTATTCTTTTTATATGTGAACAAATGTGGCCTTTTCAGCAGTGTGGCATGAGAATCCTTATTTGGCATTAAAGGAGCTTTCCAGGTTATTTCAACCCGTAGGATAGTCCTGTTGTTTGGTCACAGAGCCGACAGTAGGAAAAACATACAGCATAGACTATACTGGTAGCTAATGCTAACCGAAAGGGGCAAATTAAAAAGTTTCCTTGCTCTCGGTTATGCCCCATTCACACAGCAAGCAGTGTATGAGGGGTGTGTTGTGGTGCAGTTGTGTTTTTGTATTCACACCAGAAATGTCTGCAGCTTGAAGCAGTTACTGCCCGGCCCTTGTGTGAGACCACTAACCGCTCACAGCATGGGTAAAAAAAGTCTCATATTTGCTAGTGCACCCTGTGATTGTGAGGCGGTGCTGTTTGAGCCATGCATAGCACGCAAGCAGCGTGCAAAGGTTTAACAGGTTAAAATGCCAACCGAAATGAGTATATAACTGCCATGCATACACACCGCTTGTGGTAGGAATAGGGCTCGTTTTGACATTTTCTTATTCTATTTCCTACAAAAAGATCTCAGTGACCTCGGACAACATGGCTATCTATTGTGTATCGCTTTAACTACAAGTAAAGCTATGGAGAACAGAGAATACTGATAGAAATGCTATAGCAGCACTCTTAAGGAGGGATTTGGATTGGGATGCACAGAGCCATGATCCTCCGGAAATGAGGAACAGGAATAGTGATTGAGGTGGTCACACACTCAGGGAATTCTAATGTGGGGCTTTGGAACATTGCAGCCACAGTAGAGGCTAAGAATAGAAATGTCCTCTCTGACAGGCTGTGACTGGTTGCAGATTTTCAGTAGATGCCATGTATGTAGACCAGATGGATCAGATGCTTAGCAAGGAATGAAAATAAGAAATGAGAAAACAAATATACAATCCCAATTGTTTTGATTGACTCTTCTCCATCTCCATCTCCATCTTCCTTCCTCTATGTGTGTGGCACCGTATCTACATAAGGTCTCTTCCATGAACCCGTTAGTTCTCCTGGTACCCTTTAGAGCGGTCTTTTTCACACAGGCAGAAGCTGACCCTGGAACAGGGATAAGAACAACTTAACCAGCTTAGTGAGACGTGGGGTGAAAGCATTCTCTGAGGGCGGCTGTTTGTTCTGGTTGCAGAATGGACCATGAGAACAGGGCAGCTGTTGTCCCGTCTTCTCAGCTTGGTGCTCTCACTTCTGGATTGTGCCTCACTCGCCACACTGCATCTCTACCCCCCTCTCTAGAGCTGCGGATAAACGAATTAAGGACTATTCAATGAACTCACTGTGCTTCTATAGTGAGAGAATGAGCTCATCGTTTGGCTAGGGGGAGGGAGAGAGGGAGGGTAACGGTGTGTGTGTGTGTGTGTGTGTGAGACAGAGAGAGAGAGATGAAGGGAGGAGGGTGGGAAGCAAGATGGAGAGGAACGTTGTGAGGGGTGGACAGAGCTGGGTAGCATAGGTCAAGAAGGTCAATGCCTCCCGAAAGCTTTTCAGTTACAGATGCAAACACACACACACAGCACACAGCAGATATACATTCCCCCGATACAAATTCTGCACACAGTGCAGGACTTTTGTACCACATGATTTATTGTCATATATCAGTCTTGCTCTGCCATAAAATATAGTAAGTCATATAAAAATATTTTGTTACACACATCGCCTTAATCAATCCAACAGTTTGCTAACACCATATGTTTTTAATTTCAGATCAATCATGTAAGCTAATTTTAAGTTAGCCTGACATCTTTGCATATAGTATCAAGGTAACTCACAAAATGTTACCCCAAAACTAGTGTTTTGTGACATTTTACTGTTTTTAGCCACTTCCTTATTTCACTGTTTTTAGCTTATGAAAAACTAGAGGTATTCTGTAAACATATCTTTAATTTTGAGATGAATATATGGTCATTTTTAACTACTACTCAGTAAGGCACCAATTAAGCCATTAATTCCCCATTTTAAACCCACTTCCATGTATTTCAATGGGAATTTCCTCCCTGTAAAACGTTTTTTTTGTAAACGCTTGTGTGGAAGTGTTGATGATGACCACTATTTTTGATCTTTCATCTTTAACCTTTAACCTTAACCTAATTTACAACTATAAAAATCACCTTCTATGCATTATGGACCAATTGCTGTTGCACCTTTACATTTAATTTAGACAGTAGGCAACAGAAAAGTGCATATCAGTTTATTTTCAGTTAGAACAGGACAACAAAAGAAAAATGAACATGCATATCTTGTTTAACTTGACTTAACTTTTGACTTTCTATTCAAATGTTACTGAGTTGATGCATTGCTGTTCATTGATATTCTTGTAAAGAAATAATTTATTATGTTTTAATAAAAAATTATGTGGGCTTATTTGGAACACCCAAGGGCCACAGGACCAATTTAATACATGCCAGACATTCTGTAAAATATCTGTATTATGTCTTTTAAAATCTATAAAAATGAACGCATACATTTTTAAATGAGGGATTAATCTTGCAGTTTGACAAGATATCTCCCTGCAAATCATGTCAATTTCAATGAAAAACATCTAAACATCTAAATACTAAAGATTTTAGTGGGCTTAATGGGTACGCTTACCCTAAAGTCCTAATTCAAGAGCCTAGGTGTAGGTATATGTGTATATGTAAATGCATTGAAAGCTTGACAAGTAGAATGTTATAGTGCTTTAACATGTTAATATTCTACTGAATGTTTGTATCTGGACCTATGATTTGAGTTAACCTCATTGGAAAGGAAGCCACCATCATTAGAGAACATGACCCTTGGGGTGGATCTGACATAAAGAACCATGTTAGTATTGATCATCGTTATCTGCTGCATTTGTCCTTTGTACTTTAGGACTGCACTAGCTGCAGCTAACAAATCTACAAGGCCCGGCTGCTGAATGTCTAGACACCCTCTCCTCCCAGCCCCTCAGGCTAGACAAGATTTCAACCAATGTTTTGACACGACTGTGCTATAATCAAACCATATGATGCCCTGCTTTACTCTGCCTTGCACCAGAATGGCAGGTATGAGTCTAGTGCCCTAGCTCGACTTGGATTCATCCTAGGATGAGACACTGTGGCTGTGCATCATTCCCTGAACAGATAGACTTCAACTTCTTTTATACTCTCTCTACATCTTTCTTCTCTGTCAATGTCCGTCATTCCTTTCTTTCTTCAGTCTTTGTTCTCTCTGATATTCTTTTTGTCTGTATTTCAATCTTTCTGTCCTTCTTTCAGTCAAATTGTCTTTCTCTCCCCTCACCTCTCACTCTGAAGAGGAAAAGGTTGCCTTTTAGAGTACCTCTCACAGTAGGCATTAATGAAATCTGTCCTAACTGAGCATGTGCACCTTGGCAGCCTGCTGTCTCTGTGGGGCAGATGCTTTGATCAGTCGCCTACTCGCATGCTTCTCTCTCTTGGGAACCACCAGCCAGTCCCCCCTCTTTTTATTTCTAGTTTATTTCACTCCACCCCTCCACCCTTCCTCTTGCTGCCATACAGCATCATCCCTCTCTCATCTGTGCCCAACTCTGTGTCTCTCCTTCGACCGGGCACCTCAGGGCACCTTCTCTCTAGAACCCTCTGTCTTTTTGTTTACCTCTTTCCTCGTAAATTTCTCAGATCTCATCCTCTCAACCTATATCACCCTACCCAGTCTTTCCTCATTCAAGACTCTTCCTTCATATTTTACTTTTAACCCGACCTGCAGCTTTGTGTTCCACTACATATTACATATTTCCAGTGTTTTCCCTTTGTTCTTACCTCATCATTTTATTTCTGTGGCTTCCCTTGTGCCCTTGTACCCTTTCTCTTATGTCCCTTGTGCATGCATTCATACATCCACAGCCCAGTACTTTTCCTAATCTCTATATTTATGTTTCATGAATTACCTTGCACTTCTGTTTTCATGTGTCTTTCTTATTCTCCCGTCATCTTTTCTTACCTCACCTCATCTATTTTTAACCAGTTATGTGAATCTCTTTTCCATCCATTAGCATGCATATGTTGCTAGGTTTTCATCTTCCTGTCATATTCTGTCTCTCCTCAGCTGCGCAAGCCCTTGCCCATTCAACCCAACCTAACCAATCTCTTTTTTGCAGACTGGGACTGTAGGTTCCGAGTTTAGGCCCATGATTTTTTAGTTTGTTTGCTTTTTTTCCCTTTTTTGGTTTATATATTTAGACCTCCACATGGTCTAGAGTCTTCGTCCCAGTCTGCTTTTCTTTGTTCCTGTCTCTATGCATTGTTTTCGTTCCTCCTCTTTGTTCTTTTTTACACCTGCCTCTGCTTTTTGGCTTCATCACTCTCCCTGCTTCCACCTGAGAGAGCTCTGCTGGTATCTTTCTTTGGGGTAGTTCCCTGTCTGTTAGACAAATTACCCCATCACATAAGGGTCTGTGTGTGTGTGTGTGTGTGTGTGCGCGCGTGTGTGTGCGTGTGCGCGCGCATGCATGCATAGGGCCTTTGTTGCAGAACATGTGGGGGAGTGTGTGCAACCAATATCTGTGTTTTTGAGCGTGTATTCCTCAGGCATGGGGAGTGGTGGGTGTTATGGTAAGGGGGAGGGGTGAGCTTGCCTCAAGGTGCAAATTGAAGATGTTTGCGTGTGTCAGGGCGCGGAGCATCAGGGAGCAGGCCTGGAAGGTGTCTCTGTCTGCCTCCACATAATGAACTGAGTTTCACTGACACAGAAACAAGAGAAGGAGAGACAGAGTGGAGGAGGAGAGGGGTATTGCCCAGGGTGGCGATAGTATCAGACACAAAAGAAGCAGCTTTATGCTCCACTGTATTTATTCTGAGTTGAAATGCATTATATATGAAATGCATTATTTGCCATCAACTAGATCTAGTCCAAACAATGCAATTTAAAGCCATATGCAGAGTATGGTCTTCTGAGGTCATTTATGATTGTTAGCAGCCTGGGTGATTATATTAAAAGGTCTGTGCAAAGATGACAAAGATGACTTACCATTAAGGGCTTTTAATGGAAGAATAGCCTTGTCACTCTTCATCTTCAAATGATAACTCTGACCTACAATCTAGGCAACCTTCCCTCTGCTACAACTCACCGAGATGGTCCCTGCAGAGAGCTGTGATGAATCCCTCACACTGATTGCAGCTAGGACGATGCTTTCCCCCAGTTACTGACTCTGTATGATGCCTTTGTTAGCTTCAGCATGCCTCTGAACTATCCCCCTGTGCCTCAAGGCCTTCACATCTCTGCTGGTTTTATGACACAGCAGAAATTATCCTCAGTGTAGCTACAGTGACATAGACACTACCCAGTCCCCTGCTGAATTCACCACACTACAGATAACCATTTCAGCCTTCTGTTTTGAGATCAGATTCACAACACAGAACAGACAGGCAGCCCCTTTGTTATCACTAATATTGTTTGCTCTAGAACCTTAGAGAATCACAATTCAAATATATAGATTCATTGCATTCACTATCATCTTTCCTTTGTTTTTATTTGTAATATTCAGAAAGCATTGCTGGTGGGTTTTAATCCTGTCATTTCTATGCTAAGGCCTGTCACAAACCGAAAGATTTTTTTTCGAGTCCTCTAAAGAAGTCTGTAGCAGCAAGCGTAAACTGATGGAGTTCATACAAAGGTAACAACAACACCGGGAGCTGTATACTGTATGCTGGGATGGGAAGCTGCCAAATACACCCCTACCCACCCACACAGACAGACAGACAGACAGACTGACTGACTGGGTTAATTCCACTGTGTCTGTTTGCTGAGCATGTTGAAACAGGCACCACTATCATTATTTCTGTTAGTGTTAATTGTTTGATAGTAATAGACAAAAAATAATCCACACGCCAGTCTTCTCGACTAGCATTATTTTTTCTCCATTATCTCCACATAAAGTTGGCAGTGAAGCATGTAGATTTAATTTGAATGTGCAAATTCTAATTAGGATTAGTGCTGTGTACCCCCCCCCCCAACGTCTGCTCTGATGGAGCCCTACAGTGTGGGACCGGTGTGTGTCAGTGCCATGAATAGGCCGCCTGATCAGGCCAGATTAGAGCCCTCTCTAAGGGAGTGAGGATTGGACGATGCAGGCAACCCTCTCTGGCTCTGGGCGAGATATGAGACACAATAGAGAAGGGTAATTAGCAACTTATTCTGTAATGTTAGGCGGGTGTGTGGAGGGATTCATTTTGTTATCTGGCTCTTCTGTGTGTGTCTGTGCCTGTGTGTATTTGTGAGGGAGGGAAAGAGATCGAGAGTAAACAGTATGTTGGTTTTGCTGAAAGATGAGGCTAACTTGTATCTGGATTTAGAAATATTTCTCCAGCTCTATTTTCAAGGATGCCCTGATTTTTCTTTTTCTGATCCTTAACCTTTCTTCATACCTACACTTTTTAACCGTAGCTCCAGTCTTCAATCTAGGCTCATGCTAACCCTCTTCCACTCTTCATCGTGGACCGTCAGTCTCCAGCTGTGGTGTGCATTGACTCACCCTTATATGAATGGAAATCACAAGGCTGAGGCTGAAGTGCCCATGATGTGGTGCCTGGTGTAAAGACACTGTTGCCAGTAGAATATGGCTGATGGCATGGGAAAGTTTGGTCTCAGATCTGCAAGCCTTGTTTGTGGCTGGTCTCTTCCATTGCATCAGTGTATCCAACTTTCAGTTTTAATGGGCTGTAAGCAGCTTACGTGAGCCAAAAATGAGGCATGAAGCTTAATTGTGATGGTAGCCCACACAGTAGGCAATTAGACGCTGGGAAAATGAGTAGCACTATTTTGGCTTGTGTAATGGATCCGTGTGGCAGGTGTGCAGGCCAAGTAGTCCATCCCACACAGGTAAGAGCTTGTGGGTTGCCGGCATCACCTTAAGTGCACTCAAGCGAGTTAATTTTTTTTTTATTTATTATCAGACTCAATATGTGTCAGGGCTTCTTCAGTATTTCTCTGTAAGGTTGTCAGTTTTTGCCCGATCATGCCCTGTTAGCCTATCTTTAGTTACCAACTTCGATAACACTTTAGATTAAGGTACACATATTCACTATTAAATTAACAGCTTATTAACATGCAAATTAATAACACATACTAGCCGTTTGTTAGTCATTACAAATCGCTAATTAACAGCTTATTCTGCATGATCTTATTCTACCCATAGTAAACCATTAACTAGAATTTCTCCAAAATAAACTCCTAATTACTGCTTATTCATAGTAAGTAAGCTGGTTGTTGTATATGAACTATGATCTCAATATGCTTTTTTGCTCAGTAAAGGGCTTACAATGGGCTTATAAGGCAGTAGTAAAACAGGAACAGTTATTCTCAAGGCATAAGACATAATTTGGAGTTATTTGGACACTATTAGTTACTTGTAATTTTGGGTTTTGTTCCAATGAATAGACCATCTTTTCTAAATCTTACTGAAGGAGAATAACTGTTCATATTGTACTACTGCCTTATAAGCCCCATACTAACCAAGTCATATTAAGATCAAAATTAATTTACAACAACTAACTTACTAACTATGAATAAGCAGCAGTTAGGAGTTTATATTGGAGAATTTTTAGTTAATGGTCTATTAAGGGTAGAATAATGCCATGTAGAATAAGGTATTAATAAGTGATTTGTACTGACTAACAAATGACTCGCATGTTACTAATTTGCATGTTAATAAGTTGCTGGTTAATGGAGAGTGTACCCTAATCTAAAGTGTTACCCTGACTTCTAGTCTTTCGTCTCATCTAGGTCTTTCTTGTGTTCTGTGTTATTCAGAAGCATAGCACTGAATATGCTCATTGAGCATATTCTCTCTGAAATTTCTCTTGATCTTGAATGGTATTGACCTGATGATTCTACTCTTTGTATCTTCTCTATGACTAGGTGATTAGGTTTAAACCAGTTCCAGTTTAGGTTTGAACAGTTGATGTGAACTATTTAGCAGGTGTAGCAGCAGCCTAGGGGTTTTACATTGTGAGATGCAGTGCTATCCCAGTGTGATGACTCAGAACAGAAGCAACTTCTGTACTGTCTCGTTCTTTCCAAATGATTCTTGCCCATTTCACATGGAAAGGAAAGCCAGACGTGGGTGCTTAGTGATTAAGTAATTTATGCAAATGTTAATGAGCCATGTGCTCCCTTTTGGCATGGGTCAACTCATTCGGCTAGATTAGCCCCATTGTGCTGGCTATTTCTGGAATGATCCTGGATCCATTTAATTCCCTTTTTGACTACTTGACTATTTGACCCACAGACTTTCTGGTAATGGAACTCTTGCCTCAACACCGTCTAAACAAACTGCAGTGTTACCAATGGGCCTGGACATTGTTTTTCTAAGCACTGGATAAGGTCTAGCATTTCTGTACATAGTTACACATGTAAGTGGTACAAAGAAGTTAATGTAGCTGTAAGGCTGTGGGTTTTTGTCCTTAATGTGTTTCCATTGACTGTAGAATTGGCCATGGTAGCTGCTGAGCCAGTCGTCAATACCAGTGCCTGCTGTTACTATTGAGTGCTGTTTTGGTCATGAACAGGCAATTATTTCTTCCTTGCCTCATTTATTGGGTGTTGTATCTTGTTTAAACAAGCAATTATTTTCCATGTTTACAGTAGAGATGAGCTCACCAACAGTTGAGTGCACGTCAAGTAAAGAAACCGCTCCACTGTAGATCTCTCTTTGTGTTTGTATAAGCCACTAAAGCTTTCATAGCACTCAGCTCATATGATTTGTGGATGTCAGTGTGGCTCTAGAAAATTGTGCCGCTAGTGTCTGCTTGCAATAGGATTTATTGCTGTGAACGTGCCTGTGTGCAGATGTCAATGCAGGGCTTTCAGTGTGACAACAGGAAACAAATCTGGCAGCCATAGGTCTGTGTTGACCGTGTGCCTAGCTGTCTGTCTGGCTGGGCCACATTTGCAGGCGCAGCCTCTCCCCATCTCGCCACCCACAGACAGGAGGGATTAACTTCACAGCTTTTGCAGCCTCATGCCCAGTCCCTGTGTCACTCACTCAGACACACAGGAAGCCTTCCAGAGAGATCCCACACGGGCACGCTTTATACCCCATCCCCTTCTTCTGACACTCCATGGCCTCAGGTCGCAGACTTGTTTCTCTTTTTTTCTCAGTGTCTCTCGTCAGCTGTCTTCATCTGTCAGATTTTCCCAGCCTTCACTTGATCTCCCGTTAGAATTGGTCAAAATTTTATGGGTGTAGGCAGGGCAGTTATGTGTGGGTGTTTTTTTGTGTTTGTGTCTATGTGTTAGACAAGGTTAAGATTCTAGCCCTCACCTCTGTCTAAGCAGGAGGAGGCATAGACAAAGGGAAGGGTGTTTTTGTATTTGGCTTAGACATAAAGCAAGGCAGGATTGAGTGGGGCCCAGAAGACAACCCAGTTTCTGTTAGCCTGAGGTGACCCTCCTCCTGGTCCATGTTTGGCTGGTGTAATGCACAAGGCAGAGCAGCTGAGTCACCCCTCTGCAGAGTGAGACATGTCACACTGGAGCACTCTCAGGCACACTCGCCTCCCCAACTGAGGTTAGGTGAATCAGTCTATAACAAGTAGGTCATCTAACACAGTCAACCTCAACATTTGGGAGTGCACAAAAAGCTTGATGCCCCGTTTTTATTATCTATGTTAGTTGTTTTTATCTAGTCACATGTTTTCTGTTATTGCATCAAAAGCATTTTTAAAGTTGGTGTTTGTCCCTGTGTGTATTGAGATATATATCTGAAGTCCTTGACTGATATGCTGTTTAGGTCATTGTTCTCTCTCTCCCTCCCTTCCTCCACTCCTTCTAACCCTCTCCTTTCTCCCCTGGATGTCCGTCTTTTTCGGTCTCCTTTCCCGCTGCTTTCCTGGCGTTTGGTCTGCCTTGCTCTCCTCTGCCCATCCTTCTAATTACATTTCCCTGCTCTCTGGCTCCCTGTCACGCTCGATAGACTTAAGAAATATTGATGGCTTCCATTGGGCAGATTGCCTTTGTGTGCAGCAGAGCTCGGTCCAAACTGTCACTCCCACTAATTTCATTGCCCATAGCAGTGATGCTGGGGAGGACGATGGGGGCTTGCTAGAATGCAGTGGCATTGACAACCCCCTCCACACAAAACACACTATACACTACACACACACACACATGCTATAATGACATCAGCCAGACCAACTAGATATCCATCCTTTCAAATTACATAGCCCTGTTTGTGCATGTGTGTGTGTCTCTGTGTCTCTCTCTGTGTTTTGACATTTCATGTCACCTTCAGCTTTTAAACGTCAGCCAACCTGGACATTATTTCTGGGATAAACAGGCTGTTCTTTGAAATTCTAAATCTCTACGAAACACAATCCATCTTCACAGCAACTTAAGACACAATGCAATCTCCTTGCATTTATGCACCCCAAACCTCCCTCCAGCACAGCAGCACTCACAGTAATGGCATGGCATCAGGTGGCCATTAATGCTCCTGCATCACACATAACTATAGCATGCTCTTTAGTGAGCATTTGCAAATGTAATAAAGTTTCACTGCCCACCCTGCCCCCAAGAAGACTTCCATACTGTGGTAGTAAACCCTCTGGCAAGCATGAGACGGTGGGCAGGAGGAGCAGTAAATTAAGTTGGGCTCATGATCCTGTGGTCTGGAGATGGAAGAGGATACGCATATTGAGACGATGGAAGCCATTTAACCTCAGAGCAAAGCACAGTAAATGTGATTAGGTTTTGTCTAGGAAGGATGTAGCCTATATTTATACATTTCTCTGTATTTGTTACAGTGAATTATCTCGCACAGACTCACCAAACAGTGGCCATGTTTTTTTTTTTTTAATCTTTTTTTTCTTTTTAAGTGGTTTAGGTTATGTTTTTGGACACTGTCTGGTGCCACTCTCACATTGGTCTCAGACTGTGTAGGTGTTGGACTTGAGGACCTAATTTTAAACAGACCAGGGGGGCTGAATCTGTGCTGTGCTACAGCTGGAGCTCCCTGTCTCTCTCAGCACCACCCCCCTCCTTTTCTTCTACAGCTTCACCACTATCTGCCCCTCAGAGAGGGAGATGAAAATTTGTATCAGAGGAAACTGACAGCTCCACCCTGGACTCCATGAAATACGTATTAAAAGGGTCTGCATAAACACCAAAAGCCATATTAGTGCAGGTTGCCTGACTCACTAATTAAACAGTGGGGCTTGTTTTTTGCATGCGCTGCATTTTTCTCCGAGTTGCTGCGTTAATATTCTGCAGACAGGTCATACGGGGCCGACGGCTCCTTGGCACAGTTTGCTGATGTGAGGAGACAGGTGCTGCTCAGACATGCACAAGAGTGCGCCCTGCATCCCTGTCAGTCTCTTCCCCTCACACCTGACCCCCATGTCACTTTGTCCTGTAGTGCCCATCTGCCTTTTTCTGTCCCTTTGCACATGAATCTGTTAGTTGTGTTCATGACTCCTCCTCTCTGGTACTCGTCATCTCTCACCCCACCTTCTTTTAACTAATTTTGCTGCCATTTGCTCACCAACCCAAACATGGCAATTTACTGTAATGCTACATTAAGTTCTTAATAAATTCTTAGCTTCCCTAGCTGGTAGGACGTTTTGTTTACAATTCAGGAGGAAATGTAGCCTACCTGTAAAAAAAATAAATAGTTGACGGAAGGTGAAGAGGTCAAACCAGAGTGCTGCTCTGTAATGGGTCCTCTGTAAACAAACACTCCTGTTTTCCCAGTGGCCCTGGCCAAGTAGCAGCTTCTCTGATAGCTGATGACTCAGTAAACATGCTCATCTATTTAGCCTAATGGTCCATGCAATACACGCTGATGACCTTATTTGATTTAGCACTTTGTCTGAGATGAGGCCAGCAATATGTGTGACGTTCTGCCCTGTGCTGAACTTGTGTGAGGATACAGACACTGGTCATCTGTCTGCCTTTTACAAGTGCCCTCATTAACTCTGTTTCAGACTGTTGCCTTGCCCCCTGGTCTCATTTGCCAAGACAGTGTGTTATAAATGAAACATTTCCATATTGTTGAAATACTGGGCTAATATAACTGAAGACTTGAGCTCTTTTCACTTGAAGGCATTTGTTTCAATTGTTGAAAACACAAGCTCACCCAATTTATTGCTGAACTAAAAAAAAATCCATCACTGTATGTCCAACCTGTGAGATTATATCATCCAAGCTATAATTTCATGATCAAGATCACATTCTCCATGTTAGGAAATTAACTGGTACTCTTCTGCCATCTAGTGTTTGTCAGATGCAAGAACCCAAGTGATGCATAAATATGGTATTGAAGCTTTTTGAAGAACGGATAAAACTTGCTTGCATATTTAGCCTAATAAAAAATAAAAACGGATATGAAGAAATAATTTAAACAGAAATAAATTATTTACCTTGGTGTCATGATCCAGCATGCTTGTAGTACAATTGAGCTCGTAACATGTAGTTCCGAATCTGCACACTTGGTGCCATTCGCTGTTACTGTACTGTCTCAAGCAGCAGAACTGTATTAGCATGATGAGTTCTACAATTTGATGATGAGTGATGAGTTCCTCAAAATTTACAGATTATTAGAGATCTGAGATTAGATTTGTGTGGGTAGTGTGCTTATGTAGTGATGTGAGAATTATCCCTGAAAATCAAATCTATAGCTCTATCTCTACCATCATCTGTTTGTGTGTGGAACTGTGGGTGCACCTTTGCAGGAAGCATATCTTTCTGCAAGCTTGCTAATCCTCCTGGGCCGAGGTGTCTGCTTGCAGCTGTAATCTTGACCTCCCCTGTGTCTCTCTGTTCTCTTGCAGAAGGAGCTGAGCCTGCCCCGAAGAGGAAGTTTGTAAGTACCTGTTTCTCTTTTCTTGTGCCTATCTGTGGAACGGGTTGGTCTATGAGAGCAGGGGAAGGGAAGGGGAGGCATGCTCTCACGCTCTGTCTCTCCTCATGACCTGTGATTAAGGGGGGTGGGGTTGTTTGAAAACTCTGAAGCACTGTGGCCAGCGAGCGTAGGGAGTGGTGCGGCTGCCTGAGTGCGCTGTCAGTGAGATGGCCCTGTTAAAACAGGCTAATTAAATCTGGAGGGAGTCAATGGTCTCTCTTGTGGCAGAGAGGGGCTGGGGAATTCAGTGTTGGGGAAGCTATGCTCATATCCTGAGAGACAGTAAGGCTTATGTGAACCCCAAAACCACAAGCCCCAGTTATTAGTCCCTGCCACTCCCACCCACTTTCCCATAGAGATAACAAGATGACAAAGTGATGTCTCCACATGGTGGGAAAGAGAAGGAGAAAGAATGGTTGCTGCTGCAGCATATCAGAAGGCCTTTTTATCTCCTCATGGTTCTGGGACTCTCTCTTGGCTGTGGGACTCTCTTCTTGTGGCTCTGGGACTCCCCCCCGCCCTCTCTTTCTTTTTCTCTCTCACACACACACACACACGCACATGGGCCCATATCTCTCTTTCTCACACTCTCACACACTGTAGGTCTTTTTTCTGAGTCGTCTGGCAGTTACATCATTAGTATGCAGTTCAGGATCTCTCTCTCACACAGACTGCTGCAGTCTTTGACTAAGATTGTCATTGTATCATTTCTCTTCAATGCCTGAAGTATAGACAAGTAAAAATGCCACACACTGTCACAATAGCTTCTGAGGTATCTTAACTTTGTGTTGGTCTTTGTAGGGGTGTGCATGCATTGCGCAAGACCACTGGATTTAGTACATGCTGTCACCACTGGGGGGACATTTTGCCCAGGGGTGAGGGGTCAGCAGAGGTGTAGTGGGGATATTTTTAGTGGGGGTACGCGATATAATGTTATGAATGAATGCCTAGTATTATGACAGTGAGAAAAAGACTCCAAGAAGTGAGGTACTTCGTACCCCTCTGTTCAGCGCCCTCTACACCCCTGGAGGTCAAGGGTGAGAAAGTCACATTTTTAAAGGACAACTAAAGCGGAGTTGCTCCCACAGCGTGCCGTGGGCTGACAGCTGAGCATTCCCTTGCAGCCTTCAGCTAATTTACTGCTCTAATTTTAACCCAATAGCCCGATCCTCTTGACCCAACGAAAGAACAGAAGTGAGAATAGACCAGTATGTGATATGTAGGTCTTTGTCATGACCTGTTTGGTCTCAATTTATAAGCTCAACTTGTGTCATTGGAAATATTAACAAACTATACTTAGCAACTTAGAGACTGTGCCCATCTGTGTCTCTGTATTTGGAGTATTTATATGAACTGCCGGTGATCCAAATCTCCACAACAGCTGTGTGTGTGTGTTTGTGAGAGCAGGTTCAGTGGGTTTGCTCATGTTGGAACATAAGTCTGGCTCAGGCGAGGAACAGAGTGATCTGCCATCAGGTTCAGTCATAGTTCATGTACGAGCTCAACAGTGATCTGAAACATCACTGCTATTCAATCCTGAGTGTTCTCTCATTTCTTATCACTCTTAATCTCTGTGACACGCCACCCATATGTGACAGACACACACTCACACACTCAAGCATGCACAGACGTACACTATAAACTATGTATCAAGAGCGTAAGAGTAAAAGAATATCTAAACACAGATGTGTCCTTGTGTGAGTAATTGCATTAGATTAGCCTGTGGCCATGCACGTCAGAAATCAGGCTGGATTAGGTCTGGATGTTCGGGCAGCCATGCACTGAGCAGTGGCCCTTTGATCCTGTCCATTGTCTCTGCTGTCGTGAGAGCCACATTTAGCAGAGCAGGTTTGCTGGGAACTATGGAGGGGATGATGATGGGGCTCTCGTTCCCAGAACTAAGAAGTGTGTGTGTGTGTGTGTTATATGAGTCTGTGAACAGGTTGTAGAGGCTAGTATAAGGGAGAGACAGCTGCACCCCTTCAGGGGACTACTGTGTCCTTTTTCTTCCAGCCAGTGGGTGTGTGCCTAGATTGCCTGTGTGTGGTAGAGCTACTCTGTCAGAGAGATGAGTGGGACTGGAGGTTAGGAGTCACCCCAGTCTCTCTGTCACTGGAGTCCAGTACTGACTGCAGCTCTGTTGCTGTCATCGCCCCTATCAGCTCTCGCCTACACCATAGCCATGCTCACATTGCTATCTCACAGATAAGTCCTTCTGGAATCTACTTCTTTTCTCGTCCACCAAAGGGTAGTTGAGTCTGCTCTGGTGTCAGAGATGCTGGCTGCTCTTGGCTGGACCAGGCAGTGTGGGAATTCTCTCCAAACTGCGGTGGACCTGTTTCAGATGAGATCAAGTTAAGGACAGCTGCTCACTTAATAGATGTGGCCTAGTTTAATGTTACGGCTGTGATTGTTTTATGCTACATCTTCCTGGAAGCCTAAACTTTTTCAGAGGGCTGAGTAAATGTCTGCCTTCATGAAGAAAAGGAAGGAAAAACCTGGTATTCCCAGTCTGCACATTCAGTAAGAACTCACTGCATTGCGGTTCTTCATAAATGGACATATTTGAGGATTTAATAGTGTACCTCAGTCTGTTGAGTAAAAGCAAAGTATTTACATAATTTGTTGAATAACCATGTTACTTTCAGTGGCAGTCCTGAACATGACATGAACATGAACATTTTTAGGCTCCATTTGTTGATTGTCTACTCTGTCTTTGTCTGTCGGTCTCTCTTTCTCTCTCTCTCTCTCTTTATTTTTCTCTCTGACTTTTATCTAAAGCCAAAGGCAGTGATGTACTTTTAGGGGGTACTGGTTTGATTTCTAAATTGCCACTGAAGGTAGTGAATACAGTTCAGCTTGATATACAGACAGTTTAGTGTGCTTTCCAGTTGTAGCCTGTTGAAGATAAGTGAGATATTCAGGTGTTGTCAGTTTTAGAATGTTATTGTTTCCTTTGATGTTATATGAGCATCATCATTGGCCATAAACATGCAATTATGTACTTTGACCTTTGAACTCCTCTTCCTGTCCCAGCCACAGGTGTTTTATGTGCTAATGTAACTCCACTCTGCTCACCCTGCATGCTATTGCTAGTGAGCCAACAGTGATTGACAACACCAGGCTAGAGCTCATCTTACAGCTGACCCAGTTGCACGAAAACAGTGCAACCTCAGCCAACAAGGAAAAATGAGAGGGGAAAGCAAACGGAAGTGATCAGGATGTTTACATGCGGGACCTTGTACCATGATGAGAGTGGACCAGTGTGGTTAGACCATGTCAGATGGAATGGATTTCCAACTCTTTCGCCTTACACCAGGACACAAACAGACTCATCGTTTTCCCTCTCTGTTTGGTGACTGGCTCTCTTCTATGGCCTTGAGCAGAGGTCTACCGCTGAACTTTGACTGGGTTCTTTTGATCTCCTCTGAGGTTAAACTTGCCCCAGAAATGGACACAGAATGGTCATCATTCTTTTCAGATCCTCATCAGAGGTTGTTCTAGTAGATATGCTAGGCTGACTCATTTAGTTTCTTGGACAGAAGGAGGAGAGACTGGGCCAGTTGCTAATGGTGTCTCTGGTGACTGGGCTTTAATGGCCGTTCAGTATTTAGCCAACCTGGAGCAGTATTGGACTGAATATTTCTTCTCCAGTGCTGCCATATGTCCATTTCTAAACCAGATTGGTGCCAAACTGGCTCCTTGTTTACTTCCGCTCACAGTGAGTGGCTAATGAGAACAGAAGTTTGTAGAACTTGTATTAGTTCTCAGCTACAACTGACAAAATGGGATCAGCAGAGAAAGTTCTGACACAGTTTGCCAGCTCCTCTCTCTGCCCTACCCTCTCAATTTGTTCCTATGGTCCTTTTTTATTCTTTATTCATTTTTAATACTCTAGCCTGGAAGGAAAGATCTGAATTCTGCATTCCCCTGTCTAAACAGTGCTGTTGGAAAGCTATCCAGTTGCATTGAGAATTTTCATAGTTGTATGGGCTGAAAGTCACAAAAGTCAGTCTAAATGACTACAACCACGTGTAGGGACCAAGCCCCCACCCCCTTTCTGCCTGTTTAAAACACACAGAAGTAATTGTAGAGAAATAACTCAGTGTAACAAGGCCTGGATATAGGCCCGTGTTTCTACTTTTATCTACTTTCATTATTCTGCTTTTCATTTTCTCTTTCTCTTTCAAACACAATTTCAGACTTCCTCTTGTAAAGCAATCCTGTCCTCTTCAGTGGTGTTACTTGCCTGCCAAAGTCACCTGACTCTTGTTTCTTAACACTTGGAGAGTATGACGGACAGCTTGAAGTGTCTTTACCCCGAACACTTTTTGTTCTTATCTTTTCCCCTCAGATAACGCTATGGCTTTGAGGTATACTCCATCTGTATACCTGTTTTTCCTGTTCTACTAACACCACCTTGAAAGTTGCTCTTGTGAAAAATGTGGTTATGCCTCCTGTTGAAGGGGCACTGCAGTACTCCTAATATCTTATCTACATACATAATGGTAAACATCTTTATTTGCCAAGACAATAACTTTCTTTCACTTTCTGTCTCTGTGGACATTTTTAAAGTGCAGCCACCTTCAACTCCAGGCCACTAGATCAAGCTTACACTTGTCTACATGGATCTTACCCCTCCTTCCTTCCAGTGGAATGTGGAAGTCATTTATTAGGAGCTGCAGCTTGTCTTCAACTCATGCCAGTGCTTCCAGTGCTTCCAGTGCTTCCAGTGCCACTGGGGCAACGGGCTCACAGGAGCCCTGCTGCTCTCCTTGGCATTAGCAGGAGATTTGGCTGATGAAACCAGAGCCTCGCAAATGACTGTGCCATGACTTACCGCTTGATGTAGTGACATTGTAGTGACAAGTCTTTTCTTAGACATATACATATATACACAAACTATAAACATGTGACATTTCTCCCAGCCTCACTGCAGTAAACCATTTTGCCCATATTCTTTCTCCTCATTGTGCTGAAAATTCCATCATAGAATCTGGCCGACTGCGCAGCACCGCTGCCATGGCAACAGCAGCCTCCTCCAGCAGTTGTTGTCCCCCACCTCCCCTCCCTCTTGCAGGGGACCAGAGGAGCCAGCATCTGTCCCCGTGCTGGGCCTTGCACACGGGGCCAACCCTTTCCCTTGGAGGTAAGGTGACCTACCGGAGCAGCCAGTATGTCTGTGCTAGTTTGTACATGTATGTGTGTCAGTGGATGAGGGCATATAAAGGTATTGGTGTGAGCAGTAAGCAAACTGTATGCCCTTGCCATGATTTTAAACAAGCATGTTAGCTGACACAGACACTGCCAATACCTATTTCAATAGCGTGAGTAATTAATGCTTGATTGAATGTGGCAGTTGCTAATATGACAGCTGTTATTTATGCACTGTGCTTTCCTGTATCTATCCTCCACAAACACCTGACCAGGAGCCTTATCTGTTTGCATGTGTATATTTTCCCGTTGATCGGATTATGAAAAGTTGAAGACAACCTCTCTCAATCCAGTAGAAATTTCAATCTGATCGAGCCAAATCCAGTTGGATGGCGTGGATGCATGAGGTATTTTGAATTAGATTTGGCTGATAGTCGGATTAAAGTGGTGCATGTAAATTCTATAATAACACCTGTGATTACCCTGTGACGACTTGGTAGAATGGGTGCTGTGAAATGGGCCCATCCAACCACTACAGACTGAAGGACTTATTGCAGTATTGAGCTAACTTGTTTCCATAAGAAGATGATATGGTTGCAAGGTTTGATATGGGCCTGTTGGTGCTTTTGGCAACATTGAATTTCTGTAGTAAATATTAAGAAAGTGCTATCTCGAGCCTAATTGTGGTTTTAGGTCATGTATTTTAAGTAGCCTAAGGAAATAAACCTGAAAAAGTCAGCTACTGGTATCATGCAGTGTTGGCCCTCTTCACTGCTAAACCCTCCTCTTGAAATGTGAAGGTATTAGCAGAACTGACACTGAGAGCGGTCTGGATAGGCTGAGTGTAATGTAAAAGAGAGAAATGGGTAGTTTCCCACTAATGGGCAGCTCTAGACACGTCAACAGTATTCTGTCCAGACTAATTGTCCCTGTGCAGTGTGAGCTCACCTTGATCCCCCAGCGCTCCTGTCTGTTGCCACTAATTGCCCAGCAGAGTGGATTGAGGGTTGTGTGTGTGTGTGTGTGTGAGAGTGTGTGTGTGTAAGAGTGTGTGTGTGTGAGAGTGTGTGAGTGTGTGTGTGAGTGTGTGTGTGTGTGAGTGAGTGAGTGAGTGAGTGAGTGAGTGAGTGAGTGAGTGTGTGTGTGAGGTCTGTGGGTATTTTTGATACTTCAAGGTTGTTTTGAGGCACCCACTGGTATAATCTAACACAAGGCACTGCAATCATGATGAGGATGTGAGATTAGCTGCTTTAATCCCTTGGATTGGAGAAAATTATTATAGAGGTCTCTGTAGCAGTGCTAACCAAACTTTATTGGATCTCCGTGTGCATTACAAGTGATCTTCCACAGCACATTCAGCTGTTTTTCCTTAGTATGGTTAGGCTAGCATGGCAGCATTAGCATCTTTATCTGTGTCCAATGACGTTCCCCACCTCAGGCACTTTCACATTGCTCCCAATGAGTAGCAGAGAGATCATGTTCCACTGTGAAACTGAGGAGCTTTTATTGCACTGTTGATGCATTAGAGGTATTTGAACTATTTTTGAATCTTTATGCAAGTCTATTTTGGGGTGCTATATGAAAAGTGGGTAAGATGCAAGTACTTTATCTTCACTTTTGTTCTGCCACACTCAGTAATCTGTGTACACAATCAGATGATAACAGCAAAGCAGTGATTCTTTGAAACATGCAATTTTTTTGACAAGCCTAGACAGTGCCTCTGCCACATACTAGATGACTGTGTCTGATGGACTTGGCTGGGCCTTACACAATGCTGTCAGGTTTCCACCTCCAGACTCTCCCGTCCCTGCTTTGCCTCTGGGTCATTGCCCACAGTCCAGTGTAGGGAGGGCCCTTGGGATACCTCCACCAGCAGCGCTGCTGTGGCTCCTCTGCTCCTGCTCCTGCTCCTGCTTTGCTGCTCTCAGAGTCCCAGCAGTAATGTAATGACAGACTGCTGAACCCGCATATTGCCCATATTGCCAATAACGCTGTGCTCTATTGCTTCTTAATGGCTGACAGCCTCATGGGGCACATAGGGTACAGTGCATGAGGGAAAACACTGCTGCCTTACACTGTTCATCTCCTCTCTCACACAGAAACACTATGTGTTCACACCAAGAGTGACTAAAGCTTTAAAATCGGCAGAAATTATTCACTTTGTATCGACAAGAGCAACAAAACTTGGCTAAAAGAACTAAAAGAAGTTAAGAACTAAAAGACTAAAAGAAGTTAAAAACTATGCAACTTTATGTAAATTAGCTATGATGTGTTTCAGCTGTAAATGTCAATGGCCATGTCATGAGCGATTAGAGAAATAAGAGCGACACAGATATTTTAGCAGAGACAAAATTGATTTTGCAGCTTTAGTAGCTCTTGGTGTGAATGCACTGCTACTCTCCAAATATGACCAGTTTAGCCCTGCACATGGCAAAGACCATGAATATCACAAGCACATAGCTCATAAAAAACGAGTCTTATCCTGCACACAGAATTTTTTATTATATTAGAATTATTTTTTTCTTTCATGGAGTGCATAGAGAGGCATCAGCATGATGGAGGAACAAAGGTGGCCAAATGATCTTGCCACAATGACAGGGTGATGGTCTGTCAGCCTAATGCTATGTGGCAGTTCCATTTATGCCACCCCCCACCCCCCCACCCCCGCACACAGCTTCCCCATAGACCACCACTCACTCATACAAACCAGATTTTGGCCAGCGCAAGGTGACACAGCGCCGTTATGCATGGTTGGTTATGGTTGTATCCCCATGGTAATACCCACAGCATGGCCGGCTGGTGTCCCACTCTCTGAGGTGGTGGCCCAGTACTGTCACATTATCCAGTAGTCTTTTTTCCCTTCTTCTGTTTCTTGTCCTTTTCTGCATTCTTCTGATTCTGTCTCTCCATGGCCATGTTCCACATATGCATTCCTTTTGCTAAACAGAATGCTATCTATTCTCGGTACTCTTCTTTATCTGGAACCAGCATCACAGGCTCTGCTCCATGTAGAACTAGGTGCTGTACAAACACGCACAACAAATGACCTGTAACCTATGCAGTGAGCAATGGCTGTGAGTGTTTTTGTGTCTGTCTGTCTGTCTGTGTGTGTGTGCATATGGGTGGGCAAGAGGCAGGGAGATATGATGCCCTCCAAAAAGGAAGGTCATGACATTAGGTAGCTGTGTGTGTGTGTGTGTGTGTGTGTGTGTGTGTGCTGGCTGTTTGTTCAAGTATTAATCTCTTGGGGGACCCTGTACTGGGCAGGGTTTATAATCTGACTTGTAGGAGGTAAGCCTATCAGCAACCTAGCATATGACACTGAAATCTGTTGTTTGTTATAATATGCATGTTGGGGTGTGTGTGAGTGTTTGGGGGCCTAGGGTTTGCTAGAGAGGGGAATAGCATGTGTGATGATGGTGGTGAAGGAGAAGAAAGGGAAGGGGGAGGCAGGCAGTTGTGAGGGAGCCAGTAAGAGAGCAGGAGGGAGGGAGGAAGAGAGCGAGAGGGAGGGAGGGAGGCTGGGGGACAGAGCAGGAAAGACAGAGCGTGGAGAGGCAGATCAGACTGGCAGTAGCAGCCGCACAGGTTGCAGCAATAGCAGTGGTTTCTTTAAGCTTGCAGACAGTTTGCTGCTGCCTGGCATTTCACACTCTCTCACACACACACACATGCACCCACATTGACAGATTCATCGTTGCTGGCTTGTAGTGTGGCCAGCGAGCGTAGTGTTGCGTGTGCCGTGCGTGTCTGACAGCCATGCTAGGGATGAGAGGGGACCATGTCTGACTCCTTCTGGACAGTGCTTTCCAATTTCTCACTGCCTGAGAGAAGCATGCTGCGACGCTCTAAGAGGTAAAAGACACACACACACGCTTAGCTTCTGACTTTTCTCACTATCGCTATTGGTTTTGCTCTCTTTAGCTTCCTGTAACGTAGTCTAACAGTTAACCATTTATGTGAGTCTCTAGTCCTCAGCTTGTTTTCTCTATTGCCACTTTAGTCATTTTTCTATTTATTCCTGTGCTTGTCTCTCCATGCCAGTGCACGGTCTTGAAGACTTGTCATGTAGGAATTCACTAGTAATGGAAGTCAGGTAACTAGATTTACTCATCATGTGGGAATGACACAAAACGGCTTTTGTTATGGCATGCTCACATGACCGCAAGCATCCTGTGGGTATTTACATAGTTTGTGTATTTGTGTTCTGACGGGTGCTGGCTGCACGCACCCACGGTCTGAAGATGTTTTGAAATGTAGCTCAGAGCTCTGTGATCTGATTCTGCATCCACACCTTGTGTATCTCTGTAATGGCCTCGCTCCCTCTCTCCTCCCCTCCTTTTTCTCTCATGTCTCTCATTTCCCATCTTCTCTGTCTGTTTGCTCAATGAAGGCGCCTTTAACTGTAGTGAAAGCATTGGAACCCCGCACAGGCTTTAATGCTGTGGCTTGCCTCTTACATCTGCAGTTATATGTGAGTGTTGGCTGAGTGTGTCTCTCCTCCTGCAAGTGTGTGTCTGTTTCTCTCCGAGCCCGTTGCAACTAGCTGTGTTGACTGGGAGCAGGTCTTGCATAGCTGCATAGCAACAGGACTTGGCTCCTGAAATCTGTGTTGACGAACGTTATTGCTCGTCTATGGCATGCTGTCATACTCTTCACTCTCTCTTTCTCTCTCATCTGTCTGTTTTCAGGTCCAGTTACTTCACTCTTTCACAAACACACACACACACACATACAGACTCTCTCCTGTGTGTCACTGACATGGTCATTTTATCTGTCTCATTTTTTCTTACTGTGGCTTCAAGGGGGTGATCTCTTCACCTGCTCTAGTACTCCTTGTTCTTGTCCAGATGACACCCCCAACCATCTCTCATAGCTTACCTATGCATTTTTCTCTGTCTAGCCTCAATGCTGTCTTGGATAGATGCTCTTAGACTAGTTATTGTGTTCTCTCAGATGCCACCTGGTATGGAATTTTAATTAGGTCAGGCCAGGAACAAAGTGTGTGTGTCTGTGTGTGTCTACTCCCTTCTGTGGTCTGTGGTAGCATGTGGTGTGACTTGCCTGGGCAGGGCAACCAACACTGAGAAATTCTATTGAAATCTTCCATGCACAGTCAAATCCCATGCAGAGTCTGGACTGTCAGATGCCATTATGGCCCCAGATGGAAAGACAGAGGTAGTTTTAGAGATGGGCATGAGGTGATGTTGGTTTGTTGTAGGTTTCAGTTACTACAGAGGTGTTATGTGCTATTTTGCCAAAAAGCTGAGAATTTTAGTGATTATCACCTTAGCTGTATTCTTTCTCTCCTCCTTCTGTTCATCTGTCACACCTCCTGCATTGGAACAGCAGGAGGATACCGCACTGTGTTCCTCTTCAAACGCCTACACACACACACACACACACACACACACACACACACACACACAGCAAGCCTTCCCTTGTCTTTTTCTTTCCTCTATCTTGGTAAAGATCTGTCCATGTGAACTTGTATGTCCTTGTCTGTTAAACCATCACGCGTCCATCGATACACATTGAACGCCTTCTCTGGGAAAAGCCTAGCGGCAAAAAGCGGGGCTCTTGGGTAAAGAAATAGAATCCTCACTCACCAACAATCATATTGATTTGATGTATGGTAGTTACGGTCAGACATTGAAGACCACGTACTCATAGCTGACCGAAACTGATTCTATCCAGTTTATTATCCTCAGTACTGCTTTTGATGGAGCCGTTAAAATAATTGCTTGTAGTTGTAGCTCACAGTTGATTGATGTGTATTGATCATAATGTGTGAATAAATCAGAATGTTGCCATTGCTTGTGTGAATGGTGGCTTAAGTTTGTGGCTATGACATATCATACTGGAAAGCACACACCCCACCTTCACCATCACAGTACTTTACCAACATCATATGGGCTCCCTCTCCACCCCCCATAGTTCTGCCTTAATGCATCTTTTTCTTTCAGTTGCTTTCTCTCTGCATTATTAATAAGTGTCAGTTAGGATGAGTGCCTCCCTGTGAACAGCCACCTGTCTCATCGAGTCATATCACACACACACGCACACACACACACACACACGCACACACACACACACACACCCCTACACGCACACAAATACACTACTGTCAACCAAGATTTAGAATTGCACACATACAACATTCAACATTGAGCACATAGCCTTTTGTGGTATGATGACCCTTATACACAGCCACTCGGTATTAAACAGCCTGGCGGTAACAAATAATAGTATACACCATATATAGACCATATAGACTCATTCAACAGTACTGCTGCATATATAGATAAATAATACAATAAACTAGTCAATTGAAATATATATATTGAAATATAAATATATTGAAAATTAAATTGCATCAATCAATATAATGTCTTTGATGTGTTAATGCATAGTTTGAGACAACAGTATAATGCATAGTACAACACACCAGTAAAGGAATGCAGCTATTTGGCCAGTCAAATTGGCATACACCAGTCCTTGGGCTGTCTGAGGCTGACTGGCATTCTTTACAGATTATTAGTTACAGACTATAGCTCATCGCAACAGGCATTGTTGTTGACAGAAGCAACGTTGAAATCCCACTAAAGTCATTACGTAATGAACATGGTCATCATGACAAACCATTAACATCAAGTGTACAGGCCTGTAAATGTGTATATAAACCATTAGTACCATAGGTGCATTTGAGGAGTTCGGTAGTGTTTCATATAAAGATAGAGACTAAAGATTAGTTGGGCCCTGTTGTTGTTTGCTGCTGTGTGTGTGCAGTGCAAGTGCATGCATTTCCAGCAGGCCAGACCAGCAGCTGGAGGTGGTGAACAACGAACATGCCGCAGAGACTAGGGAGAGACTGAGTGATGAGAACTTTAATGTTTACTCCACATCAGCACCTCATTCACTCACTGTTTGGGCATGATGAATCAGGCAGCTACAGAGGATGTGGATTAGGGAGACACATCATGAAGATCCGACTGCTCAGGAGGTTACAGATGTTTCTTTGTCATTTTGTTACATGACCTGGTGACAGCTCTTGGGTTTGCACACGTTGGTATCTTATTTTCGCGTGAAGAAGAGAGCAAGAAAAAAAAAGATTCTTATGTATTTATCATTTATACAGTGTATTGATGCCAAAGGTTTTGAAGCATGCACTAGATGTGTGTTGTACTTTCTGATAGTATACAGTGGTCAGTGTCACTCAAGGCAGTGTTTGGTTGTTGGTCAAGTGTGCTCCAGCTGTCTTTGTTATTATCCACATTCCTGTGATTTCAGACACATCACATAATAAACTCCTGAAATATTGCCAAGGCTGAAGAAAAAAGCATGACAAAGAAACTATGCAGACAAGGCCATTCAACTAACTTACTGTGTGTGTGTGTGTGTGTGTGTGTGTGTGTGTGTGTGTGTGTGTGTGTTGAAAGCTTGGTGCATGGATAGTGCTATGGTGACAGCCTTATGTTGAGCTGTAATCTTTGAGGGTGTTAGGCCGCACCCCTGCTTCTGAGCCCATCAAACAGAAGCAGGCGCACCTGTCAGTCTGAGCCTTCACTTCATACACCCTCCCTCCTCTGGAGTGGATCATAGTTAAGCTATGTCAGAAGTCAACCTGTGTGTGTGTGTGTGTGCGTGTGCGTGCATGTGTATGTGCATGCATGTGTAAATGTGTGTGTTGTATAGTATAGCTTTATCTATAAATATTTCCAGGTATCAATATTTAGTACATACACAAATGCAGAGTGTACACAGTACATAATAGTAGACAAAGCGAAACACAGACTAGCTTAAGAGGCATGTTGTGACGGTGAGAAAGACAGGTAGTGTACCATTGAAACTATTTTATTGACCATCTGCTCAAAAGGAAAGGCAAGTACACTCTGTCAGCATACACACACACACACTCACATACACACACACAGTACATACACAGTACACACAGTACATAATAGACATAATACCAAGAGCGAAGCACAGTCTAGCTTATGACATTCTTGACCATGTTGTCATTTAAAAAAAAAAACAGCCTTTCCTTCTCTAGAATTTATTCTCATCAAGGTCAAATATCAATTTCAGGTTATTAAAATAGAATATTAAAATAACATACTCAGTTTCTTGAGTGAGTGTGGATCAAATGCCTCATGAAATATTCAGTTCCCTAGTTACACATCATATGTGGTGTGTCTTTTAGTGAAGTCTGATCCTGAGTTCGGGAAAAGATTGGAGAATGATCGATTTTCTCTCCCAGTCTTGCCCCCTGCCCCCCTTCTTGCTGACTTTTTATCCTTTCTCTTGTTCTTGTCACGGTGGCACCTTACGTGTGTCATACTGTTTGAAAATGCTGGAAGCTTCCAGAAGAAAGCTTTACTTAGTATTTCTGCATCACCCAAATCTCCATGTGACACCAGCAGCATGTGTAACATGACATGAAGGGTCTCTTGAAGCAGAACAGAGTAGTCTTTCCTGCAGTTCTCTTTCACTGAAGAAAATGCCAGTAATTGACCTAGGAAATCATGGGCCACTCTCAAAAGCACAGCAATGGTGATGAGCTTGCTATCGATGCCATCTCCCCGCAATCAGAAAGAACTCCCGGCTTCCTGTGATCGACACGTCAGCCATTACAGCCTGAATTACTCCTCTCAACAGCTGCAAGAGCTTGGCATTGGGAAAGGACTGGGCCACAGGAATCGGATGTCTGTCAGTACACAAAATGAGCTGCAATTTTGCATTGTTAGAGTTGTGTGGATTTTGACATTGCAGCCTTGTAATCAATCATCAATCAGTTTAATAAGACTGGGGTGGGGATTCATCTTGCCAAGTCTCCCCTTTCCCCCATATTCTGGCCATTAGGTTCCATTTTGTCATTAGCAGTTAGTAAAAGCCTTATTTTTAGGCAGGCTCCTCGCACACCCTTGTGTCAGACCTATACTCAAGGCAGCACATCGAGAGGGTCTAATCCAAACATCTCAGAGACGGCCTCTGCTTGCACAGAGGAAATGAAGCCTCGCTGGCAGGTGTGCCTTCATAATTACTAGGCTCAGTGTGCTAATAGGAGATGCACGTCTGCTAACCACAATTATCTTGTTTTTTACTGTTGACGTTGGCTGCTTTCTGCTTAAGGGGAGCCATTGAGGGCTGTAGCAAACATAAGGGTGGGTAATTTCAGTGATATGATGGAAAACACAATTGATAATCTTCAGCTTTGCTGACAAATGCACACACCTTTGAACACACACAGAAATATTTTGTTGACAAAACCATAATCACTCTATACTGTACTACTCGTAGCAAGTCTTGGATCCTTTTCAAGTGTGTGGTTGGAGATGTGTGTGTCAGTGTGTGTGTGAGTGACAGTCCCCATTTGCTAAGCTGTGTGTATGTGTGTATTATTGAAGGATGAATAGCCCCATACCTCTGCCCTGTCTAGCCTATATAATGCACATATGTTGAGGTTTGGTGTGGTGGTGAGCGGAGACTCCCAGACATGTTTCTTTCTGCAGCTGAGACCCAGTGGCCTCCACAGCCAAGCCAAGCCAAAGCCAAAGCCCAGTAGCACTGCAGCAGCACTGAGGGCCAGCCCAGACAGCTGGGGCCGCTGATCAGATGTCTCATCCACTCCTCTGTTATGCTGACTTGCATGTCACGAAGGGCTAGGGTTACAGTCATGCAGAACAGAAGGCTTTCACTGAAAACAGATTGGGATACTGAAACCCCTGACACAAAGGGGGGCTGGGCTCTGTAGGATGGTTTGGGGTGTCGTATGAAGGGTTGGTCTGGTGCAGGTGCCACATAAGAGAAGCAAGGGCAGACTACAGCTGAGAATGGAAGGAAGAGAAAGAGGAGTTCTAAAAGACACACATGCACATACACACACACACACACACACACATGCACACACTCACCCACCCCCGGTACATTTGGTGAAGCATGTGTTCGCTGACTTGCTCAGATTTACAACTGATTCTTCCAATTCTTCCAACTCATTCTTACAATTCCCAGGATTTCATTCCAGTCATAAACTATGAAGGCACTTTGTTTCCACAAACTTTGCTTCCAGCTTGCCCTGTGTGTGTGTGTGTGTGTGTTTGTGTGTGTGTGTGTGTGCACATATGCATATTGATGAAATACGAAGCAGTACAGTCATGACTGTGAGGCCTTCTTTGTAATTTCCTGTGTGTTTTAAAGCTTGGATGAGGAGGGTGTGGTATTAAATTTCAGAAATTAGTTTCTCATGGCATTAGTACCCAGAATGAGATGTAATCCTGTGTGTGATGGAGAGGGACGATAATCCCTTTAGCGTACTCTCCGCCAGCTCTGCTCAGGTGTTCAATTGCAGTCTGTACTGAAATCCTCATGAAGATGTTACATGACAAGTCACACTTCCATTACAGTGCAAATTTGTTTTCAATTCGCCCTACGATCAGAAAATACATTCTAAGACCCAAACCAACATATTCCATGTCGCCACACCCCACATCAATCTGTAGGCTATTATGCTGCAGAATCCTCCATATGATGTTGGCATCAACCAATCCATGCAAACAATGGACAGATATGGACAGAATGGGTTGAACAAACAACAGACAGATGATGAAGACAGACATGACTCCTCACAATCTACTTTCTGTTTTCAGTAGGTTCAGTAGGCTCATGACTTTTTTGTCATTTAACATTTTCAGTTTGTTGCTACCCAGACACCACAGTTTGCTGTATGATAAATGAAAAACAAAATGCAAATGTAAAAACAAAACTGGTTAAATCTGTAATGCAAGCCTCCCTGCAAGCTAAGACAGCTTCTCTGTGCAAAGCCCAAACACACAGACAACCCCCCCCCCCCCCCCCCCCACACACACTTGAGCCTCAGTAACCCTTGAAACACACAGCAACCTGAGCGAAGCGTAGCGAATCCCCTGTCAACAAACCAGCAGAGAGTGATAGCCAGAGCCGAAGGAAGCTCAATCAGCTAATTGATCCTGCACGTCTTAGCATTTGGAGTGAAAGAGCAATGATTCCTGTGCTGAACAGTGGTAATTAACGCGTAACTTCTCATTTCATGGTGATGGCCTCACACAGCTGCCCACAGCATTGGTATGGAAACGTGGAGAGATTTCTACAGCCAATTATTTCTGCAATGCTAAGCCCGTCCAGGGTTCCCACAGTCATGGACATTTTGAAAGAATTTGGCTATTTTAAATACTCAAATTCTAGGCTGAGATTATCATGGATCATAAAAAATGTATTAAACCTTGGGAAAAGCTCCAAGAGATTACCTACGGCACATTTTAAAACTTTTATGTATAATGAGCCTAGTTTTCATTTCCTTTTTGTTGGACTACAAGTGCAATTGTTGTTTTTTGTCTTTGTGACTGCAAAATCATAAATATAGTTTTATATATTTTTGTTGTTCAGCATGGTGCTGTCGGTCTACATTCTTTTTTTTCTTGCATTCTCTCTTTCTCTCTGTCTTTCTTGTTAATTATTATTATTTTTATCTATCAATTCGAACTCTTTTTTTCTCTTTGTTTTATTCTGGCCTTGCTTTTACCATTCTTGGCCCTTTTTCTATCAGTGCCCTCTGTCTGTTCCATATACAGCAAAGGCCGATAAGAAGCTTGAAATGACCCTATTTGCCCAAACTGCCCTTACAGTCTCTCCCTGAGTGTTATCTCTAATATAAGATTAGCCTGTGTGGTGCAGTATCTCATGTGGAATGCCGGAACACAAAGCACATAGTAGCAGCCAATCGTCTGTTTGCTTCCTACACCCTGAATCCTGTGTCGTAGACAGCCGGTCTTATTTCGAAATGTCAGGATGTTTATTAACCCCATCAGACGTCTTGTGAATCTTTGTTTTACACTTAAATCCAAACAGAGAGCCTATATTGTAGTTATAATGTATATATTTGTAGTCATTATATATTGTTGTGTGTGTGCGCTTGGGCTTGTGCATGCGCATTTGCAGTGTGTTTTTGTGCTTGACTGGCTGGCTGACCGTGAGGGAGAATGGGTTTGTGTTGACGCTGGGAATGCTGATGACCACTGTGCACACTCTTATGACGTCTGAATGCTCGCAAGAGCACAGCGAGGATCTGGAGAGTGAAGCAGCGAGACGGAGATCATGTGAGGAGCACGCTGCATGTCTCAGCTCTGCCCACCCTGCTGTGTGTGCTCAGAGCAGATTGTTCCGGAAAGCAGAGAAATAAGCACCTTGCCTGTCAAATGCGCAAGGAGGCTTTTATAGAAAGCACTCTTCAGCACAGAGAACAGGGTCTTGGGGTTAATATGCTCTGTCTCCAGGGCTCTGCTTGAGTCTCTTCCCTTGTCATTTAAGGAGGGCTATGGTACCATAAATGGACAGAGAAGCCCACACAGTCTTGCTATAAACTGCAGCAGGGAGAGATGGGAGCATCCATCTCTCACACTTTGTCTATCACATTTTTGGGCTTGGAACTACATGTATTGTGCTTTGATGATGTGCTGCAGCAGTACTCTTTTCTGTCTAGTACTAATGTATGGAGTTTAGGGAAACAGTGGATGTGTATGTAAAGGATGCCACTGTTTTGTGCCCAGTGCAATGTGCTGTCATGTTAGACTTATGAATACTTTGCATTTAAAGGTATTAGGTAAAAAGATGTAAGATAAGATTGGAAAAATAGAGGGAAGGAATGAGTTTGTGATTTTGGCTGTCTTTTTTTAATGTTATGTTGTTGCCATCAGTTGTATCAATCTTGTGTGTATATTTCTGTTGCAGTTGTCGCACGAGCAACCGTAAGAGTCTGATTGTGACATCCAGTACCTCACCCACCTTGCCCAGGCCCCACTCACCACTGCATGGCCATCCAGGTAAGAGTAGCATAAAGTCTACATACTCCCACAAGCCATCACATAAACAAGTTGTTGTGCCATTATACACAGTTTGCCATTTGTCACAAACACACCTAACGCTCAAACGTACTAACAGAGAACAGTGTGAGAATAATCATAATCACCTTTAGCTCCTTTTAGTTTGGTTCTCTGTGAGCCTCATCTCAGGATCTCGCTCTAGAACACAAAGGTAAAATGGCAAAAATTATAGTGTTTAATAGCATATTTCTGTGCCTGACCCTCAGACCTAAACCTAAAAAAATTTGGGTGATTTTGCTGTATCTTTCTCTCTTTGATTGTCTCTCTCTCACTCACTCTCACTCACTCACTCAAAATAGTGTACACACAGGCGTACAAAATTCACAGTGATGGAGCTCATAATATGTGAGGAGTAAAGGCAGTCGGCTGTGCTTGCCTCCCTTTGAGAGCCGTCATGGTGAGATGCTGTCTACTGTGAAGGGAATAGTGGCAAACAGGGGGGCTGGGTCTACACTCACACACATATATACACACACACACACACACACACACACACAGAGAGAGAAACATGCTCATGCCTCACACACAGAAACAAGGACCCACATTGACTCGAAAGAGTCAGATGCTTTCGCATGTGATTTAGGTGAGAGGATTGACGGTTGACATTTGGAGAAACATAATAATTCCATTCTGGATATGACATGATTAAATGCGGTGGCCCAGCCTGTCAGACACAAAAGTCAACCTGCATAATCACACTGATTGACATTTCTCAGAGACGTCAGTGGGATTATTGTGACAGCTGGTTATGAAACAAGCCTCAGACACACACGCACATGCACACACACTTGTCAGTAATATTTGCATTTGTGTTATGCTTTGGATGATTTTGCGTCTTTTCTTTATTTCTAGTGATATCCCCCGTATAATATAGGCTTGGCAGTTCAGTCACAGTACAGGAGGCCACATTCACTGTCATGGTGGAATTTTTTATTATAAACTTCGATTTTGTGCTAAAAAGGTGCTGCAGGAGAGGGAGAAAGAGAGATATGACAAGAATAGGTCTTTAACACTTCAGCTCAAGGTAGACCATAAATTATAAATTATATAGTTGTTTGTTTTATTCCATTAAAACTCATGAGATGAGTTTGATGAGACTGTTGCTTGGTTGCTATCAGGTTGCTATCATGCAGAGCGAGAGGGAATATGAGAGAGAGATGGAAGAGGATAGAGAGGCAGACAGAGATAAGTGGAGTGATGATGAAAGTAGGACATTGTAGTGGATGTTAGGAGGCATTAAGGACTGAGGAAATTACCAAACTGATAAGAATTATGAAGGAAGCAAAGGGTGGAGACTGGAGACTGACAAACATCCACACTCACCCACCCAAATGCAGTAAGCTGATTGGATCTCGTCATGTTTTTTTTTTTTTTTTTTTTTATCTCACTGAAACGGCATCAAAAACAAAGGTCCCAGACATTCAGCAATATATTTTCTTCTCACAGCACAAATACAGAAACATTGTTTGAGTATGTCAAAATGTAATCAGCATAAATAGGCCGATAAATTAATTGACAGTAAATCGCTTTGAACAGTGAACACAAAGACTGTTCCATGTATGACCATAGAAGCAGATTTGCCCTCTGAGTTTGACCTGAGAGTCTGACCCACTCTCATTTAAGCATAGACTGGCATAACTAAAGCTGCTGTAAAATCTGCCACACACACCTTCAGACAACCACAAATTAAGTAAATTGCCATTTTAACAACGCACTGTCTACCACTATAAATGAATATCGCATTGAAATCAGTGGTTAGATGAAGCTTTAAAAGTAGTGTAAAACTAATTGAAATTACTATGCAAACAAAGCGTGCGCTGTGAAATAGATAAACATCACATCATTCAACTCTGAAATGACACATTTAGCTAATAAAAAATCCTTTCCCAGAGCACTCCCAAGCCATTGTGGGCAAAGCACTCTCTTTTTCCGTGGCTTGTTGCTTTGGTTATGTTTATTGCCAACCCGTAAGCTGTCACTTAGAGTAGGATGCATAAAACAGATAAGATAGGATTTATTTTAAACCCTCCCATGCCATCCCATGCCATCCCACAGTACATCTAGCCAGTTTTGCTTAATGTAATAACAATGTGAATTTAGTAGTGTAGTAAGGCATGTACTCTGCGAGGGCACATAATGCCAGAAAGTACGGTATAAGTATGGTACAGATTGGGATTACATTTGGACATGCAGCATACAAAAGTATTTTCTTCAATTGAACATGCTTGTTTATGTACAGCAGTGCGCACACACACACACACACACACACACACACAAAAACACTCACACCAGTTCATTTTTCTTTTTGAGCTGTTCTATATGAAAAGCCCCCCCTGCCTGTGTGGTGTCACCAAAGCAGCTGTCCCCTCATTTAAACAAAGCTGCTATCACCGATGAAATATAACCAGCCTGCACCACCATGCAGCACGCCACAGCAAACAGTGAGTTATTCCTTGCTCTTTTTAATAGGCCCTCTGCGCTCGCCTGGAATTGTAAATGTTGTCTGCCAGTTCAGTCCAGCTGTTCCCAGCTGTGTCCTGCCTGCTGCCCACTTCCCCATAGAACATTATGCTCTCATTAATATTAAAAAAGGGGAGTCTGGATGAATAATTAATGCACAGGGGTGTAACCCCCAATGTCAGCTTGTGCTCTGCCTCCTAGCTGGAGCTGCAGCGAGCATGACAGGACTGATTTGTGACGTCTGAGCGCATGTGTCAGCACGCCGTGACAGGCCTGACAGTATGGACACAGATGGTTAAACATACACATTTACACACACAAACTCTCTTTCTCTCTCTCTCTCTCAAGCACGCACAAACCAGCTGTTTACAAGTATAGTAGTACATTTAATGCACTAGCATATTTTTGTGCACACCCAGTCACACACACATACTGTCAGACGTTTTCTGATGCAGGCAGAAGAAATGTGGCCCTCAAGTCTGCCATGATGGAAGAATCCAGAATCCACTTCCCTCATCTATCATCAGCTTCATTCTTAAGTATTTATTAGGCAGTTGGTGAATGGCCCATTTGTGTTGTTATAATTGTGTGGCAACATTATGCAGAAACCCATGGCCTTTATGAGCTCTTCAAAAATTTGAAATGTTTTATTTTTCCTCCACTAATCTACATTTTCAGTGTGCTGTGCACTCCAAGAAAAGAGCCCTCTGATCAAAGTGATGTTCAACACCCATACCCATGCCCCCCACCCCATCAACCCACCCACCACCCCTGCCCTCCCCTCCCCAGGAGTGCTCTCTGAATTAGTCTACTCCATCAAGTGCTTTGTAATCTTAAAAAGAGCCTTTAATGTGTAGCCAAAAAAGAAGAAATGCTTGAATTACAGTGTGAGGGTGAAAGAGTGGAGGCAGGAGAGGAAAGGGAGAATGTGTTGACTGTAAAAAAAAAAAAAAAAGAAAGAAAAAAAACGAGAGGAGAGAAGAGACTCAAGAAGATGGTAGACACTTTGTTTCCATCTATTGAGGTAAAAGGAGGTCGTTGTGAAGCTGTTTGCAGGTTCTGCTCTTTGTTTCTGGTATTGCTATAGGAACGGCTGGCCTAGACAGCTGCTCCCAGTGTATACACACACACACACACACACACATACACACACACACACACACTTGTTAATATTGTCCTCATGTCCCTTCTCAGTTGTCATCCTCTTTAAAGAAATTATTGTGTTGCCTGTGTGGCACTCCTTGCAGTGATTTAGGAATTTAGGAATGTTACATGACCCTGAGGTCGTGGGTTAGAAATTAGGATGCTGGCTTATCATTCATCATTTGATTATCTCTTTCTTCTCTTTATCTCTTCTTGTCTTTCTTTCTTTCTTTCGGTCTCTGTCTCTGCCTCTCCTTTCTCACAGGGAGCAGCCCCTTGGACAGCCCACGTAATTTCTCTCCCAACACTGCGGCTCACTTCTCCTTTGTCCCTGCACGCAGGTAAGACCAGAAAAAGGGTTGAATCCGAAAGATGTCTGCAGACACTTGTGCAGCTCTCGGTGGCCATCTACACAAGAAAACACCACAGTGAAATGTGCAGTAGAAGCTGCTGTACGGGTACAGTGCTGATAGAGGAGCTCTGCCTCCCTGGTTTTAATAGAGGGGGGAAAAGGCTTAGCAGCGACCCCAATAAAACAGGCTTGTCATCTCATGGAGCACAGTAGAACTCCATGGCACCTCCCAGTGCATGAAGCAAGAGCACCATCCAGTGGTTGGATGTGTTATTGCAGGACAACCTCATTGAGAAAGCTGTTCATGGAGGCTCAGTGCATGGAAGTAGGCTGATTCCACTTCATGCATCTCTCTTAAACTAGAAATGAGTTTTGATGATTGCTATGGTACACCTTTTCCGGCAATCTCACCAGCAGTTCAAATATAGTGAAATAAAGACAGAAATGAGATAGAGTTAACAGTGAAGTTAATAACATCAACAGTTAATGATGCAAATCAAGCAGAACTATTGTAGGAGCTTTAACATGCCACTGGTAAACAATTTGCCAATATTAGAGGTATTTTAACAGGAAGTTTTATACAGATGAACAAATGTTATTGCCACCACCAATGCAGTGCACACCAAAAAACTAAAAGAAAAACTTGCAGACCACTCTGCTAACAAACACAATTTCTAGCAGTGACAATAATGTGTTTGGAAGGGATAATGTCCCTTTTAGATAAATAGTAGACAGGCAGGGATACATGCCTGTTCTTGTTTCATTAATCCAAGCCAATTATGTGAAAATAATTTTTTTTACTTGCTCAACAACTATACCTCTACTTTACGTTACTCTGACTTTACTCTATAGTCAAGAATAGTTCTGACATCAGAATGTCTCAGATGTTGTACAGAAACAGCCAAGAAGGAAATAAGGAGTTGCATGATTAGAAAATCACTCACAAGTGACCACATTCAGATATTCAGACAGCTCTAACACTGTTCTCTCCCCCACACAGTCACGGGCACAGGGCAGACAGGTAACACCTTTCACTTCACCTTTCACCCCTCACCTCCTGTCACACCGCCCTATGCTGCTTCTTTTTCATCAGCTTCTGTGTTCTGTCAGATAGGTTTACTTAAGTTCTGTCTTTAAGCGTCTTTGAGTGTTCAGAAAAGCGCTATATAAAACCTATTTATTATTATTATTAGGTCATGGTGGATGTGTGTGTGTGTTTGTGTTTGTCCAATTGTCCTTGTCAACTTGTGCATGCCCAGCCCCTGGCCCTTGTATGTGTTAGTGTGCCCCTCTCTCCTCATGCTCCAGTGGTCTTCCAAGTCTTCCTATGTGTCCCCTGGGTGTCTGATCTCTCTGAAATAATATTATCCCCTCCTAGAAGACGAACCTGTGCTGCTAGGACAGCAGAGGACTTGACAATGTTTAGAACACCATCAGGTGTAATATTTAGAGAACTATTTTGGGAGGATTCCCCTTTCAGTCTGACTATGTAACCAATGTGTGTGTGGTTTATGTGATTATAATAGGGCAGGTGATTACAGTTTGTTATATGAGCTATTTTTCTCTGTCTGCTTCTCTTCAGAACGGATGGAAGACGCTGGTCTCTGGCTTCTTTACCCTCTTCAGGGTATGGCACCAACACTCCCAGCTCTACTGTCTCGGTAAGCACATAAGAATGCTCTGCATGCATGTGTGTGTGTGTGTGGTTGTGTGAGTGATAGTGAGAGAGAGATCATGCTGCACATTCTCAACACTATAGCCCTCCAGCTAAAAAGCTTATCTGACATGTGTCTATTCTGTTGACATTGACAGAGGCATTAAAAGTCTGATAAGATGATGTGCTTTCTCTGCTAAACCCCTATTTATTATTATTTGTTTTTTAAATTAAGGCTGCACTCAGCCACCCGGCATCCCATCCCTGTCAAACAGATAAGAGTTCACCTGGTAAATTGGTCAGTTTTCCTCTGGGCTCAGAAGTAAGCACACACCCCTTGAGATGTAGACCTTGAGTATTTGATAGCCCTCAGCAAAGACCTGGGGTACATTTTTCAGAACCATAGTGGCTAACCAGTTAGCAACTTAGTTGGTTGGCAGTGCGCTATTGCATTGCATCCAACAAGGTTGCTAACTGAATTAGCAACTATGGTTTTGGGAAACGCACCCAGTTTTGCTGATTGTGCTGAATCCCATTAGTGTGGTCCCTCTATGGCAGAGCCCTTGCATTGGGGCATCCTAGTCAGCGCTGAGAGCGTGCGAGGCACCCTAGGCCATTCCCTGCCTTCTGCCCTTGTAATCCCTCCCTCTCTGCTTCTCACAGTCATCATGTTCATCCCAGGAGAAGCTGCACCAGCTGCCCTTCCAGCCCACGGCCGACGAGCTGCACTTCCTCACCAAGCACTTCAGCTCGGAGAGCATCACGGACGAGGAGGGACGCCGCTCACCTGCCATGCGCCCACGTTCACGCAGCCTCAGGTGAGACGCACCTGACTGACTCCCACGCACTGACATTACCACACAGATGAGCAGACGCACTCAAAACACGAGAAAAGATACATACTCTTTCAGTTGCACTGATGTGAAAGGCCGCTTGCTTTGACATCTCAGGTGAGACACACCCAATTTATTTATTGAGCTCACATGTAATGTGAAGACGGCTTACACCAGAACATGGAAATTTCAAGCAAGCAAGTACTGTTGCACATTCTGTTTCTCTCTCTCTCTCTCTCTCTCACACACACGCGCACGCACATCACATCCCAGCTCTTGTGGTGACGGATGTCAAAGTATAGTAAAAACTTTGCCCTGGTTTCCCGGGAAAGGCAGTGATTGGCATGATGCCCTTTACCTTGTCTGTCTGCTCAAAGGTCTCACCTTCAGCTCTGGCACCACACTGCCACTTCTAACTGACATGGAGCTCCTCAGACTGGCACAAGTCATCAGATACAATCTACTTGCCCTTTACACACACACACACACACACACACACACACACACACACACTCACACTTACGCTCACGTTCATCTGTTGCATTTAAATTTTTTTCTTGTGTTACCCCTGTCAGCGTTAGTTTTAAATGTGGTGCCACTCTGTCAGACAGTTCTGTGCCTCTCTTCTCCTGTCTATTGGTTATATTTTGGGAAAGCTGAAGATGGGCATAAATGTTACTTTTTAAAATCTGACGCACCATTTTAGAAATGGTAAAAATGACTCAAAAGCACATTTGAACAAATGGAGTTATAACTGACTTGGTCAGTAAAGGAACCACCTAAATTTCCTGCATATTCTTGCATATTCTGCACACACAGTGCCCAGATATGCACTTATTTCAGGGTTTGTTCTGTTGTTATTATTATGGACAACAGAAAGGGAAGACATACTGCTAAAAAGATGCACTAAAGATGGTCCATCTCCAATCCATGGCGGTTTGAAGACAGAGAGCCCTGTGTGTGGCTCAGGCGCACAGCTCAGCAGGGGGTCCACAGACATGAGGATTAAATCCATAAATATTAGATGAGCGAGGTGTGTGTGTCATTACCATTTCTTACGCATCACCCACCACTGCAGCTCACACATGATCAATCTTCAAATGCGGAACAAGAGGAGGGGGGAAGAGAAAAGAGGAGGAGAGGCAGAAATAAAGCAATAGAGGGTAGACAAAGAGAAATACAGAGAGAACCATAACAGAGAGAGAGAGTAAGGGGGGCAAAAGGGGATGAACATGGCAGCTAATTAAACCAGTGGAAATGGAGCAGTTGTATGCTAATTTGATAGCGGCCGTTAGCGAGAGTGATGACTCTGGTGTCTTTTCTTCGCTGCTCTTGAGATTGAGAGCGCCGCGGAACTTTGTTCCTCACAGGCATCACGTCTCTCAAATCCTTTTTAAATGAGCTCAACACACAACGCGGCCTCATCCATCACAGCTGTCGGAGCCGCCGCTCACTGCTCAATTCTCCATCACGAGCAACCCCTCACCTCATTCAGGCACATTCAGCCTGGCTGGAGGTGGCCTCGCTGGCCAGGGCGTGAGGACTCTGAGCTCACTGCATTGATGAGGTGGGAGATTGTAGGCATGATCGGGGCAGGCAACTGACCAGAGCCACAGTGCTGAGATGCAGCGCAGGGTTGAGTTTGAGCTGGAGCTTTTTTTGTACTGTTTGTGTTATACTCACATGCAACATACAGATACATGCGTCCACACACACACACACACACACACACACACTGTGTGTGTTACACTCTGACCTTCAATTGTTTTCCTCCTCTGCTTTTGGATCACATATATAATGGAAGCCTGTGGATTTCACCCACTCACCCTCTGGTATTCCATTACACATGCAATTACTCACCCCCTGTGTGTGTGTGCGTGTGTGTGTGTGTTTGCTTGCACATGTGTATATGTGTGTATACAGGGGGTGGCATGTGAATTTCTGTGTGCGTGGCCAGCTTACCAATCCATGCCCTAGCCCTCTGTCACGGCTAATTTAGCCCATGATTTCCCCAGCCACCAACTCCTCCACAGTATTGCTATGTTATTTACAGGAAGGGCACCACTACTTTGTCTGTCTCTCTGTCTCTCTCTCACTCTTTCTCTTTCTCTCTCTCACTCACTCTCACTTTCTTATACAATATATAAATACTGGCACATGCATACATACACCCTAACTGCTAGCACACAAACACGATATGCTGTGATGTCACACTCAGCAAGGCATACTATCCACAATTCTAAGTCCAGCACACATTCACACACACACACACACACACACACACACACACACACCCTCATTCAGTGATCTCATCGTGTTTTTCCCCCTCTCCTGATCTCCTGTCAGCTTAGTGGCATGTGTTTTTTTGTTTTTTTTTTCGTTTTTTATCTTTTCCTCTATGTGGCATCTATAGCCATGGCTCAGACTTGGGGACAGAAAGGCTGTCTGTGCACTGCCTGACCATCCCAGCATGACTGCAGTTTAATATTCACAACACACATGAGCATTGTGTGGCACTGAAGCCATTGTGTCAAATTGGCAGCCATTCGACACAGAATGAAACTCCTCTGTGTGTGTGTGGTGGAACTGGACAGACAAAGGAACGCAGAAGGCAATGGTGCCCTCACATCTCACACGCTTCACACACATGCTCACCTTTCTGAAAACTTCTCATTTCAGCACCAAGATTTTTATGGAGCCCCCATTTACCTCTAACCACAATAAAGTTCCTATCAAGGTCGTTTGTCAAGCAGTGAGACGGTTTTGAGAGACAAGGTCATTTATTATTTTTTTTCCTCCTGTCATTACAGCATGAGAAACTAATGATATTTTCTCATTATCATTTGTCTGAACACCCACTGGTATTGCTCTGCAGGATTGCTGCCCTCTCCCTCTCTCCACAAGAACTTTATTTAATAAAGCCTGTGAAAGCCTTAAGCCATTTACACACACATTCTCTTACTTGCGCATGCACACACACACTCACTGACTCTCACCCTCTTTCCCCAAGTTTTTAAGTTGTAAAGCAGCCACCCCTGGACATAAATCAATCACTGTCAGTCGTAACCTTTCCTTGCTGTGCTGCTGGTTGGGTTTTCAGGGTTTTTATTTTATTTTCTGATATAAATGGCTATGTGTCATTTAGTAGTTGAGGATTCTCAACTACTGCTTACTCTAGTGTGGCATTAGTATGATTTGTGCTCCCAGTATGGAGTCAAGGGCACACACACACACGCTTGGGAATGTTTGTATGTGTGTGTTCACTGACACGTTGATAAACAGCCCCTGTGAGGTCGACTGGTGTGTCACATTTGGTGTATTCTCATTCTATTAGGGAGGTTAATTGGCCAGACGTGCTGTCGATGAATGACTTATAGCATTACCTCATCCTCACAGTCACATGACTAGTTTTCAGCCACTCACAGTGAAGATGAGTCACACAGCCACAGCTGTAGCACTGATCCATGACGTCCTGGTCCTAACCACCCTACACCTTTGCACTCACATACAGGCTCCTCTATGCAAACAAATACGCTCTTAAACATAAACAAACCCAACACAAAAAATGTAGACGTAGCACATAGCCAAAAATATGAATAATATTAAATAATAAAAAATAATATCACCTCCATGTACATAAAAGTATTTATCACAACATTTATATTTTTTTACCCTGATTTTGACTGACTCTGACTCCACAATATTTTAAGCCACAATTTCATACCACAAGCACAAACTTAAAAAAAAAAAATTCGCACACACACACACACACACACACACACACACACACAGGTTTGCCGCTGCTCTTCTAGGTCTGATGGCCCCCTGAGGACAAGGACGAGGTCAGTAAGGGTGTGTACGTGTGTGTGTGAATCATGATTCTATCATCCCTCTGAATGTAGATTGATGAAGTGTTGGACTTTTTGCAGTCGTCAAGTCGTAGCTCATATGTGGCCATATGAGGTCCCTCGGTGTCCAGGGCTCAGCCTTTGTACTCCACACACTTTCTAATCTCTTCACTTTCCCATCTACATCCCTCCATCCTCTGTTTCATCTCACCTGGTGTTTGTTGTGTGTTCGTCTATTTCAGCCCCGGTCGCTCCCCTATTTCCTTTGACCATGAGATCGTCATGATGAACCATGTCTACAAGGAGCGATTCCCTAAGGTAGGGTGCACTTCAGCAGCCTTAGGATCTGGTTCATAGAGAGAGAGAATTTTTCCAGAAAGGATTTTTTCCCCCCATCATTTGCAACTTCACCTCTTTACTTCAATAGCTGGAATGCAGGAAGCAGTGAACAAATGAAAGCAGTGTTACGCTGCACATGTTGCTATTGGCCACAATTTATTTAAGATGTGGATGTCTTGCAGCCTTCAGATGTTGTCTGCTATCTGCTATCAGAGAGTAGAAAGAACTGATTAGTATTCAACTAAGGGGTATTATCAGTTATATGATACTAGCCACTTGCACTAGGCTAGAGAAATTAATTTGATTTCATTTTTTTCTCATTATTAATTAATTAGGAATTAGGAATTAATTGGGTATTAGCATCTAGGGATATAGGAGAAAATATTAATATGTATCTGTAACCTTTGACCTCACACTCCATGACACCTGCAGGCCACCGCTCAGATGGAGGAGCGTCTGGCAGACTTCATGGCCTCCAATGCCCCTGATAAGGTGATGCCACTAGCAGATGGGGTTCTGAGCTTCATCCACCACCAGCTGATCGAGCTGTCCAGAGACTGCCTGGACAAGTCCCGCGAGGGGCTCATCACATCGCGCTACTTCTACGAGCTACAGGAAAATCTGGAGAAACTGCTCCAAGATGTAAGTGTATGAGTGTACGTGTATGTGTACATGTACGTGTTTGATAATTTAACCGGTGTAGTCGCCAAATTGTGGAAATGCCTAGAAAGTGCTGCATCAGTTTTTGTGAGCGTGCATCAGAACGAGGGAATCCGGTATCCACCAGAGTGTTGCACAGCAGGAAGAAGCATAAGAATTGCCAGTAAAAAAAACAGCATCAGCAGCAGTTATTCTTAGCCCATGATTAGGTAGACATAAACTTGTGCTCCCTACTGTCCTGGTGCTGTCAGCCAGGAGCAATAACACACCTGCCATTGCTTCACTCTTTGCCTTCACCTCAGCTCCAAAGGGAGCATGTTTGTGGTCCCATTGATCATCAGAAGTGTTCTCAAACAGCTCCTCTTTGGACTATTCTTCAGTGTGTTTATTACACAATCAGTCTGCTGGCTGCCATTGGTGTCTCAGTGTAAAGAGGTCTGGTATGCTCACTGGAGCCTATCTCTAACAAGCGCCCTGTCTTGCACTTCTGTCCCCTCATTCTTCATAATTCTTTCATAGCTTGGACTGTTGAGTGCAGTTCTGCTCCTGTCTCTGTGCTCCTTTGTCTGGCCTTCTCTGTCTGTCCCCGTTAGTCTCTCTCTCTTTTTTCCCTCTCTTGCACAAGTTAGAATGTCTTCCAACCTGTCACTCAGGCATTAGTCACTAGATGTGCTGCTGATGTCTCTATTAGCTCAGTCACAGAGCCAGAGGGCTTTAAACCTTCCTCTTATGGCTCCCAATGGGCCTCTTCTAAACATCCAGCCCCTCCCCAAATTGTCTAGGTTTGTGTGCGTGTGCGAGTGTGTGCATGTGTATGCGCAGAATTATGTCTGTGTGTGCGCGCGCGTGTGTGTGCAGGATGTTGTCATTGTTTGTGTGTGTCTGTGACGTCTTTAGGTGCTTATGCGTGTTGGGATGTCTATGTGTTTGGACAGGGGAGGGGTTATTTTAATTTCACGCTTCAGCAAACCCTGGTAGTGGTGACGGATGAGTCTTTCAGACAGTGCAGGGGAATGAAATGAGAGAGAGAGAGAGAGAAAGAAAGGGGATGGGGGGAGGGCTAGAAAAAGGCGGAGACAGGTTATGTTTTCCAAGTCTTGGGGTACTGTCGGCAAGTATAGGTGTGTGTATGTGTGTGCGGACAGGGGAGGGTTTGCCCCTCAACCAGCAGACCCTCTTTCAGGCACACATACATGGACACACACGCATCCTCTGCTGTACACAGCCAAGATGATATCACCCAGACCCTCCTAATTGGCTGACGTGTTTGGGCTGCAGATGGGAGCAGGTGGCATTGAGGATTGGCGTATAAAAACACGTGCGGAGCGGAGGAATTTGAAACGGGCGGGTTGTAAAAAAGCGTGCGAGCTTGCGCCCTGTCGGCAAGAGCATGTCGGGGGTGTGGTGGCAGCGACGACTGGAGGAAGAGGAGCTGCTGCAGCGCCTGCTGGAGCGGCGGGAGTGGAGCGTGGAGCTGGCGCCCAGTGAGGAGCTCACACTCCAGTTTCTCCTCAAAGGGGTCGGGGCACCCGTGGGTCAGCTGGTCCAGTCACCGCCTGATTGGGGATTGGTGAGAGTCTCTCCCAAGCGTCAGTAGAAGTGGAGGAGAGAGAGAGAGAGTGGGATGAGAGAGAAAGCTCTTGATGGGGCTCTTGTGAAAAGAACATGAATGAGGGAACTTTGGGAAGTACCGAGGTGTCTGCTTGTTGTCTGTTTTTTAGAACTGGACTTATCAGTTGATTCAAGATTTTCCCAAACCTCTTGTAGAACTAGTTGTTTTTTTTGTTGTTTTTTTGGATGGACTAGTCAACATGCTGGTTTGTGGCTCTGCACTCTGGTTGTTTTTGTTGAGGAGTTTAGAGAAGATGCTTCTGTATTGCAGTTTGCTGTTAGTAGTTTATTTTTTCATTGTGTAAACGTTACAGTATTTTTGAGATACTGGTTTTAAACTAGTAACTTTCAATTGATGTTTTAGTCACATTGATCTTTCTTACTGGGTCAGTGGTTTATCCAGGTTGATCGGTGTGTTGTGGTATATGTGTTTTGGTCCTTGAGGTGAGTGTGTGTCCATGAGCCGCTCCTACTGTCCGAGGGGCAGGTATGGGCATGAGTTAGACCCCTCACTGTCTCACTATTAGAGACGCCACAGGAGCTAATCGCACCCCTCGGCCACTGCCACTGACCCGCACCACATGGCGCCAGCCCTCAAGACATCCACAGAATTGGAACCATGGGAGCAGAGTGCAGGCATACCACACACACACACACATACACATACACATATAGCCATTACAACTCGTAGGGTAGGGTAATGGGTTAAGGTGGTAGTTCAGACCCTCTGGGCAACTCTTCAAATGGCGGACTTGAAGAATCCTCTTAGGATGTACATTTTCCTCTCATTAATTTTTTAATTCTTAGTTGGAGCATCAACTGACTATTTTACTTGCTTTGTCCCTAGCTAGGCTACCTGTCAGTTGATTCTCTGTTTTTGTGTCAGTTCTTATTATGTCTCATTTATTCCAATGTATTTTGTGACGGTCTTGTGTTTCCATCTCTACACCTCCTTTTTTATTAGTTCTCTAAATTATTCAGGCCTGATGAGGAAGCCCCTGGGGATGGGCTGTCATTCACACATGTCTCTATTACACAGAAAACCCCAATTCCCTCTAGCCTGGTTAATAACCACCTCGATCTGTCTGTTACTCACTCTCATTCTCTCTCTCTCTCTCTCTCTTTCTCTCCCTCCCTCCCTCTCCCTACTTCTCCCTCACCACCCTCCCCTAATCACTTTGTAAGTCTGTTAAAAAAGATATGGCTCTGGCAAAGCCATGCATTTTTTAATAGATTACATGTACTGCCGTGGTTGCGACATGTGATGGTGCATTGGGCCAACATGGTCCTTAGACAACAGGCTAGGTTTTAGAAGGACATGGAACATAATTTGACTTGGGATGATGTGTGTTGGGGAAATATAAGTACATCAGTAAGCAATGGAAGTGTTTATTAACTTTCTCTTTCTCTTTCTCTTTCTCTCTGACATTTGTTTCAGGCACATGAGAGGTCAGAGAGTGTGGAGGTGGCGTTTGTCACTCAGATGGTGAAGAAGCTCATGATTGTGATCGCCAGGCCTGCTCGGCTGCTGGAATGTCTGGTGAGTGCCCATGTCCACACAGCCCTGCCAGATCAGGGCTGGGAACATATCAGTTTTAGCTCACATAGACACGTACTTCATTATCCCAGACAGGACACTTTTTGAAGAGCCTCATTGACCCAGTATGCCTAATGAATGGCCTTGTCTATAGGCAGCTTTGTTTTAAGGCTCCTCTTTGGCCATGTTGATTCACAAGCAGCTCTTTATTAACATGGAACAACAGATTCATTTTAATGAGCCGAAGAGTACATTATTCACACCTCAGGCAGTTGTTGGGCCCTCATCGTCTATGCCTCAGGGTGAGTGTGTGTGTGTGTGCATGTATGTATGTGTGTGTGTGCATGTGTCTATGCAGTTAGTATCTATTTAGTCTGTACAGGTTTCCTGGCTGAATCAGGAAGGATAATTACAGAAATTTGTTAAAGTGGTTTATGATTCCATAAAACGGCATAATTGAGTGTGACGGTAGAAGTGAAAATTTTGCATGTTATTTATTCAGTTGGCAGGTTTGTTGTAAGTGTCTTCTAAATTGATGATTGTGTGAGTGTGAGCTTCAGTTCTTTGCTGGGGTTCAGTGAGTGGATTCATCACTAATGACCCCAGCCCCCACCCCGCCCAGTCAGCAATGGGACTCCAGAACACACCAGGTTTTACTGTGTGTGGAATTTTCCAGAAGGACCATCGTCTTTTTATCCCTGTGCTCTGTTGTTAACATGTGCACACACATGTGTGCGTGTGTGTGCTCTGTCAACAGTGCACTCGTAGTCATTCCATCATTTCCCCCAGAAGTCTCAGCTCTCCTGTCTGTGAGGCTCCAAAGCCTGTTGCTGCCTGTGGATGTGTAGCTGAGTTTTAGATCACACAAGGATTGTTTGTGTGTGTGTATGTATGTGTGTGTGTATGTGTATGTGTGGAAGAGAGATGATGAGGAAGTAAGGAAGTCCATTAGGCATATGAACCTCAGTGTGCAGAGAGAATCCCCTTGGTTTATTAGCTTTGGCTACCAGCTCAAGCAGCTGGAACCATACATTTTGCACTGAAAACACACACACACACACACACACACACACACACACACACACACACACACATATGCTGGCTCTACCACCCACTGGCCCTGAAACGAGGGGCTCTAGGCTCCTGCACACATCTGTATTTTTGAGTAATCACATGCAGGCAGCCAGCTGACATCATGCAAGATGGGCTTTTTAGAAATGGGCTGCAGCAGATGTGGGGGTCAATTTAGCAGAGACGCTGGGGGTCTTTGTGTGAGAACAATGAACTGAGAGATCCACTTCCCTGTTTAATGTAGTCTTCCCTCTTTTCCACCTTTTTTGCCTTTGTTTTCAATTTTCTACCTTAATTTCCCCTCCTTCATTGGTGTATGAGTGTCCCTTTCCTTGTTTATCATCTTTATTCTTGCCTTCCAGCTCACCCCCCACCCCCTGTCTGTCTCTGCAGCCAGTGCCATAAAACATATTAAATTATACACATTTTAATGGGGACTTGCATTATTCTGTTTGGACAGATGAGAACAATATGACTCATCTGAATCCTAAGGATCATTATGTTTTCTGTAGGACTTTTCCGTGTGGGCATTCATCTCTCCCCTCTTTCCCACTAGCCTCCACTGCAGTGTTTCATCACTCAGGACCCACCACACACACACACACACACACACACATTATATGTGATATGCATAGGCTTGTTTGAATGTTAAACTACACATATATTATTGAGGGCCACATATCAGATGTAACTAGAAATGGCAGCAGTGCAATTAAATAATGTCACAGCATGTGATATCTTGCTTTGTTCCCCACCACTGGTGAATTTGTTTGGGGAAACGTTGAGGAAAGCATACAAGCACATGTAAAGTAAATGATTGTTAGTCTGCAGTGTTCACATGTGTGTCAATCCCTTTGGGAGTCTCTGGCTGTGGTTGGTGTGCATGTGTGTATGTGCGTGTTTAATGTCCTGTCTCTCTGTGGTTGTTTGGTGTGTGTGTGTGTGTGTTTAATGTGATGGCTGGCTGGCTGGCTGTGCTCCCATAGGAGTTTGACCCAGAGGAGTTCTACCACCTCTTGGAGGCAGCCGAGGGCCATGCCAAAGAGGGCCAGGGCATCAAGTCCGACATCCCCCGCTATATCATCAGCCAGCTTGGCCTCACCAGGGATCCCCTGGAGGGTGAGCACACTCACACACGCACACACACACACACAGAGAGAAACAGACCCCCTGTTGCACATGTGTTTATTGTTTACGTGATCACGTGTACATGCCATACACAGGCACATACTGACACTCGAGTGGAAAAACTGAGTAATTGTACATTACAGACTGGTTGGCATTTATTGTTTTTGTATTAATACCAGTATCAGGTGCATAAACTTGGTTTAATTTCCTGTAATTAATTGCTTTTACCATCATTTGAATTTAATGTGAAATCAGTTGATATTTCCCAGTGCACAGTGTATCTTACTCTCTCTTTCTTTCTCAGAAATGGCCCAGCTGAGTAGCTATGACAGTGGCCATCCCGATACTCCTGAGATGGAAGAATCTACTGATGTGAGTGCAGTGGAGAATGTTTGGCGTGTGTCATTCTCATTCACCATTTTTTACTCCTACTGCCAGGTAGCTTTCACTTTAACCCTGATTGTGTGTCTGTGTGTTTCAGGGTCGAGGAGCCTCTGTCCAGCCGGCCCCAGCCCCACCTCAGCAGAAAACCAAAACTCCCCGAGAGGAGGACTTTGAAAGCATCAAGCTGATCAGCAACGGTGCTTATGGGTATGAAACACACACTTTGTGACCCTACTGATCCTGTTCATCTCCAGCACACAGCTGGGCTGCTGTCAGGTGCTTATATGTGTGTACTTTCTGTAGAACTGGAGAGATAAAAGCAAACTACTGTCTGTAAGACCCCAATCAACTTCTGCAGCAGTGACCATCTGTTAGCATGGCAAACAGAACAGTGTTGCTAGTACAGCAACACACCTGAGCTAGAACATCAGCCCAAATAATCAGCGTCTAATCCCAACACAAGGCGGTGAAGGTCTTCTGAATGTGTCTTTTCTGCTTCTGTTGTGCTGTGTGCTTGTCAGTGCGGTGTTTCTGGTGCGGCACAAGGAGACTCGCCAGCGCTTCGCCATGAAGAAGATCAACAAACAGAACCTGATCCTGAGGAACCAAATCCAGCAGGCCTTTGTGGAGAGGGACATCCTCACCTTTGCGGAGAACCCCTTTGTTGTGAGCATGTTCTGCTCCTTCGAGACGCGACGGCACCTCTGCATGGTCATGGAATACGTGGAAGGTAGGCCTTTCCTCTATTTGGTAGAAACTGAAAACTCTAATGCATGTGATAATCCAAATTTACTATTGCAATTCTTCTTTACATTCGCTTTTACAACCTTGGGTAATTGTAATTAGATTACAGATGCACACACTTGTTTATTGACACTGATTAACGTACTCGCTAGCCATCACACAAATGAAAACAGTTTACCACCTGTCCAGTTACACACCTGTCCGCTATCTGACTCGTGAGTGTTGATGATGTCCTGTGTGCCCCGGGGCAGGTGGAGACTGTGCCACTCTCCTGAAGCACATTGGGGCATTGCCAGTGGATATGGCACGCATGTACTTTGCTGAGACCGTCCTGGCTCTGGAGTATCTGCACAACTATGGCATTGTTCACCGTGACCTCAAACCAGACAAGTAAGACGTCACCTTCGCACCACTCTCTCGCCCTCCCTTGGTTTTTGAGAATTTGCATTGATATTTGATATTTGATATTTGATATTTGGAAAGAGGAGATGACTCATGTAAGCTCAGCAAAAAGCTCATTTACGCATGTAACCAGAGTTGTCAAATTGCTACTATTGTTTCTACTTGTGCACTTAACACAGGTGATCTCACCAATTAGCTCTTAATTAATCTATCTGGCTGAGCTGTTGTGCTGATTAGAATCAGCTGGTTTATGTAAATCTGAAAAAAGAGACATGTGGCAGGACTTTTACTCTCTGAAGCTAGACTTTGACACCTGTGTTAGTAACACTTTCTTATTTCTGCCTTCAAAGTCTCCTGATCACCTCTCTGGGACACATCAAACTCACTGACTTTGGACTATCAAAAATTGGCCTGATGAGCCTCACCACCAACCTCTATGAGGGCCACATAGAAAAAGATGCTCGTGAATTTCTTGACAAACAGGTACACTCCCCTAAACATGCACGTGTGTACATTGGTTTCTCTGACTGCTGTGTGTTGTTTGGTGCTGACTCTCTGTCTCCCTCTGCTGGCCAGGTGTGTGGCACTCCAGAGTACATTGCCCCTGAGGTGATTCTCAGACAGGGCTACGGCAAGCCAGTGGACTGGTGGGCAATGGGGGTCATACTGTATGAGTTCCTGGTGGGCTGTGCTCCTTTCTTCGGTGATACACCTGAAGAGCTGTTTGGACAAGTTATCAGCGGTGAGTAGCTAGCACTTATGTTTAGTTTCTGAAGAGTTTTGAGTCAAGATTATCAGTGTTATCATATGTTTTATTAGGAGGGGAAATATAGAAATTGCTTTTGAAATATTTTGTTTAATTCTTGGAATGTATGTATGTCAAAACATATAAGCTTTCTTGATGTGGGTGTGGGTGTGTGTGTGTGCATGTGCTTTCAGATGAGATTATGTGGCCAGAGGAGGAGGATGCACTTCCTGTTGAAGCTCAGGACCTCATCTCCAAACTCCTCAGACAGAACCCTCTGGAGAGACTCGGCACAGGTTAGCACTGCCCTCTCCACAGAGGAGAAAGATGGACTTCAACAAAATGCTTCAATATACTGGAGCATAACAAACTGGCTGTACTATTTTGATTGCTTTAATAAGATCCCTGACTGGTAAGACACGTTGTCCTTGTAAGACTGAAACTGATATCAGCTGTATAGAACAGGATTTAGATATACTGAAAATGCTTAATTTTTTTTATTAGAACTTTTAGAAAATCCCCTCATTTGCAGAGCTTTTAAGATGCCATTTTTTTACATGTCAATGCTTACTGGGTAAAAAAGTAACATCACCTGGTTGATACTGATTCCTGTCTATTGCACTGTTCAAAATTCCATACTATATGCTACATACTGCATACTGCTTCAGTATACTCTGTGTACTGCACACTACCCCCACCAGAGTATACAGAGTAGTAGGCCAAAAATTAGATCTTTCTTGTACTACTACACAGTCATGTGATCAACAAAGGCCTATCAGCTTTTAGCTCAAAGTTGTTGTGAAAAGCCACAGAAAGTGTGTGTTAACTTTCATGAATATATTAGCTTTAATGGAGGGAAAAAACATCAGAACAAACTAAACAGTACACCAACAATAAAACAAAATGTTTTGGTTTAAATAATTAATCCCTGAATCCTTATCTGCCTTGTAGTTTTTATCCTGATTGTACATTATCTTATATCTTATTAAGTAATTCTGGTCTCAATAGCTCAAGTCTGCGTTTCAAAACTTGTTCAAATAGTTCAGCACTTAGCTCCCTAGCTTCTTTGACAGGCCGTTAGATTTGTTGCTTGGCATAAGATGGATGAAGATGAAGCATTTTCTTGCCAGTTAGCTCACTTCCCTCAATTGAAGTGAATCACTAGCAATGAGGCTAGCTGCTTCAGCCATTCATTTGAATAGAACGATCAGCTTAGTCACTTACTTGCTATCTCAACTGAAAATTATTTTGGTGACTTTTGCATACCATATTTTTCACACACTGCATACTTTTATTGTGTGTAGGTTTAGTAGGTGATGTCACTTTTTACAACAATGCCAGTTTATGAGTGAAAGGATTTTATTAAGGATTTTTAACTTTTAAGAAAACCAAAAACATTTTGAGTGTTTTTAAATCATGTTTATGTAACTGATGCCAATGTAAATCGTATAAGGCCAACATGTCTTACTAGCCAGGGATCCCTTTAATAACTGGCACATGATCCCTTTAATAGCTGTTTCCACTCACTGTATCAAAGTTTTCCACCTTCCAGCAATTATGTTTTAGTGTTTCTGTAGATATTGTATTGGAAACAGGATGAGGAAGCTTTCTATCAGTATGTTTTGCATGTGAATGAACTTGAAAATAACAATAACAGTGTAATAAATGTTAAAAAAAAACGCACTGTGTGGATTTAATGTTAAAGCACACCTGTCCCCAGTTAAATGTATTGTGTGCAGTTTTGACTGATTGTTGACTGTAGTTGTGTTGTGTGTGCGCCCCTGATTAGGGAGTGCATATGAGGTGAAGCAGCACCGCTTCTTCACTGACCTGGACTGGAATGGCCTCCTCAGACAGAAGGCTGAATTCATCCCTCAGCTTGAGTCAGAAGACGATACCAGCTACTTTGATAGTAAGACCCAGAGATTCATAATTAAATTACACATACAGTTTTATGGGGGTGATGATAGTAGGCTTATATTCACTAGATTTTCAGCACAAGATAATAAATAAAAAGTAAATATATTTTTCTTAATACCCAGTACTGGGTTTGGTTAGTTTACTGGTTTGCTAATAATGTCGTCTTTCTGTCTGCTCTTTCTTGCCTGTAGCTCGGTCAGACCGCTACCACCATGTGGACTCTGAGGAGGAGGAGGACACCAATGACGACGACCACCTGGAGATCCGTCAGTTCTCTTCCTGCTCTCCTCGCTTCAGCAAGGTAAAGGCATGTACTTTCCCACACTCTGACAGCAGCTGCATTTAGATGTTTTATGTCAGCCTGAAAATAAGCTGATTGCAAAACCGAAAGCCTTAGCCACAAAACAGCCTGGTAATCTCTCCTTCTCTCCTTCAACCCCAGGTGTACAGCAGTATGGAGCGCCTGTCTCTGCATGAGGAGAAGCGGACGCCTCCTCCCACTAAGCGCAGCCTGAGCGAGGAGGGGGGAGAACGGCTGGACAGCCTCGGTGGCCTCAAGTCCAGAGACCGCAGCTGGTTGGTGGGATCTCCAGAGATGTGAGTGGCAGAAAAGTATCTGTACGCATGTCTCCAGCTCATTTGTAGGCCTTTTGCAAGTACCACTGTAGCAACCTAGATGAGGACAAATCTGTGTAGCCATGCACCTAAATGAATGAGGACAAATCTATTTAGCCATGCATCTGTGGCTAGTTGGTACAACTGTGGGAGAGAGAAAGTCTATGATTGTATGTTGATATTTTCTTGGGTGATTCACGTTTCTTTGTGTGTTTTGTTGCAGCCTGCGTAAGCGCCTGTCCGTGTCGGAGTCCTCGCACACAGAGAGCGATTCCAGTCCTCCCCTGACGGTCCGCCGCCGCTGCTGCTCTGCCATCATTGAGATGCCTCGCTTCGCCATCTCCACGGAGGAGGAGGGCTCCAGTGGGAGCTCAGGTGGCCGCAAGACCCCAGTCAGGGGCCCCCGCTCTGAGGAGCTGCCCCTGGCCATCCCTGAGCTGCCTGTGGAGAGGGAGCTGAAGCTGGACGAGTCGCCCACCACGCCAGGCTCCACCTCCAGCCAGCAGAGCCGGGCCACTCTCACACGTCAGTCTCACATCTTCATACACATACACACACACACACACATGCACACACTCACTAGCGTGGTGTCACAAACTTTAAATGATGTAATAAACATCAGGGCATAATAATCCTTCACATGGCACTGACTTATCTATATACATACATATACATTTTTATATACCGTGTTGTCAGACAGCAATGCTGGCCATTGAAATCTATGAAATTGCACAAATCCCCCCCCCCCCCCCAAAAAAAAATGTCATGCACATGTGAGGTGTTTCATTCTTATGTAAAATGGCTAATTGTCAATTGGGCAATTGGAAATTTTGACATGGTGTCTAATAAATTGTGCGGTTCTAATTGTGCTCTCTGTCTGTGTGTCTGTGTTGATGTTTATGCAGCGGGTAGTTCAGGTGACGTGTGTGAGCGAGCATCCCCACGCCCCTCTACTGCAGCTGTGGACACGTCTGATAGCTCCACCCCTAAAGCTATCAGTGATCTGGCGGCCCGCCGCGCTCGCCACAGACTACTCTCTGGAGAGACCGACAAACACACATCACGCCCGCTCAACAAGGTCATCAAGTCTGCCTCTGCCACCACCCTCTCCCTCATGATTCCTGCAGGTAAGAAGTCATGTGTAGATGGGGGGTGGTGTCTGTGGGTGTGTGCTTGTGTTTTTGTGGTGTGTGTGTGTGTGTAATGTAATTAACTTCAGATCTGCATTCTTGACTTTCTCCGTTTTCACTATCCAGATGTTTTCTTGTTAAATATAATGGGATTTCACTTCTATTAATTGTATTGGCCTAGTAAAACTTGTGTGTTTAATTTCCAAATTAATTGTGTTTCGTAATTATAAATTAATTGGAAGATTCTGGGGAAAAGTTTTTATTTTACCATTTCTCTCTCTCTCTCTCTCTCTTTCTACCTTTTCCCCTTCTCTCCCTCCCTCTGTCTGTCTCTTTCTGTCACACCATCCACTGTCACTCCATCTGTAGACCACCATGGTGCGTCGCCCCTTGCCAGTCCCATGTCCCCCCACTCCCTCTCGTCCAACCCGTCGTCCCGTGATTCCTCGCCCAGCCGGGACCTCAGCCCAGCCATCTGCAGCGTCAAACCCGCCATCGTTATCCACCGCGCCGGCAAGAAGTACGGCTTCACCCTCAGGGCCATCCGCGTCTACATGGGAGACACCGACATCTACACCGTTCACCATATGGTGTGGGTAAGTGTCTCTCTCTCTCACACACAGACACACACACACACCATATGGTTAGGGTAAGTGTTAAGCTAATAAAGAACATATGTCCATTTTGTGCATGTAGATGATATGTTTGATTCATGTCAGTTCTATAGTAATCTAACCCTTGAGTCTCCCCGTTTACAGTAGAACTCTGTTGCCTCCTCTTTGTGTAGTGAAAGCCTCTCTCGCTTCTGATCTCCCACTTTTTTCTTTAGTGTTTTGTGTTGGAGAGATTGGGAGCATACAGTAGCTCAGAGGTAAATGTCGACTGAAAGGTGTTAATGGTATTTTCTCTCCTAGCACGTGGAGGGGGGAGGCCCAGCCCATGAGGCTGGTCTGCGGGAGGGAGATCTCATCACACATGTTAACGGAGAGCCAGTGCACGGCCTTGTCCACACTGAGGTGGTGGAGCTCATTCTGAAGGTGTGTACACTCATATCCAAGAACCGTAGACTCACACTCACATGTATACTATTTGTTTCTTCAGATACAGTGCAAATGAACTGTAAGCTTAGTGCTGCTTTTTTGGGCAGAGCTGTATATTCCTGTTTAGGAAATAAGTGTATGTGCTTCCCTTTCCTACTACAGAGTGGCAGTAAAGTGTCCATCTCAGCAACACCCTTTGAGAACACCTCCATCAAAGTAGGCCCTGCCCGCAAAACCACAACTAAAGCCAAAATGGCGCGCAGGAACAAGAAGACCAAGAACAGGGAAGGCCAGGACAGGTACGACTTACCAAACATATAGCAATTTTAGCCTCACCTTTATTCACCTTGGTGTTCATATTGTAGTTTTAACTCTGTTGTCTTTGCGATTGACAGTAAGAAGAGGAACTCCCTCTTCCGTAAGATCACCAAGCAGGCATCTCTGCTGCACACAAGCCGCAGTCTGTCCTCTCTGAACCGCTCGGTGTCCTCTGGAGAGAGTGTGCCAGGCTCCCCCACACACAACCTCTCACCTCGCTCCCCAACTCAGGGCTACCGCTCCACACCAGACTCATCCCACTCAGGTGACACACACTTACCATCAAGTGACTGCATGCACACTGGAAATACAAACTATTTAGTGTAAACAGGCAATGTCATTTAGTCACATCTATTGTTATACATGCAATACAGTTAGATGCATTTCTTGCAGTATGTCTGCTCTGAAAATCAGATCCTTTTAGCCGATTACAAAAAAACACTCTGCACCTCCATGAAGATCAGCTGTGTGTGTGTTGGTGTTCTTGCTGCTCCTGTTGACCAGTGTTTGTGTCTATGTGTTTCAGTGGGAGGGAACTCATCTCAAAGCAGCTCCCCCAGCTCCAGTGTGCCAAACTCCCCTGCCAGTTCGGGCCAGATCCGGCCCAGCTCCCTGCACGGCCTCGCCCCGAAGCTCCAGCGCCAGTACCGCTCGCCACGCCGCAAGTCTGCTGGGAACATCCCCTTGTCTCCCTTAGCTCGTACGCCCTCCCCAACGCCGCAGAGCACCTCTCCCCAGCGCTCGCCCTCCCCCCTCTCGGGCCACCCCCTGGGCCAGTCCTTCCCCGTCAAGCTGCACTCCTCGCCCCCGCTCATGCGCCACATCGCCCGGCCCAAGAGCGCCGACCCCCCGCGCTCACCCCTCCTCAAGCGCGTACAGTCTGCCGAAAAGCTTGCCGCTTCCCTCTCCTCCTCCTCCTCCCTTTGCACGTTGTCCTCTTCCTCCTCCTCCAGCGCCGCCCCCTCTGTCTCTGGCGGGGCGTCGGCCGTGCGCAAGCACAGCCTGGACATCGGCCACGCCGACTTCAAGAAGGAGCTGCTGCAGCGCGAGCCCAGCCTGCAGAGCCTGCAGGAGTCGGCCGGAGAGGGCAGCCTGATGCTCGGGGGCCGTGCAGCCCCAGCCGAGAAGGGCAGCCTGCAGAAGCCCACGGCCCGCAAACTGGGCCGCCAGGAGGTGACAGAGGGCGCCGGGGCCCTGGGGCTGGCGCCTGGCAAGAGCAAGCTGAAGGACAAGCTGTCCGCCATTCGACAGGACCGAGCAGAGCGCCGGGAATCGCTTCAGAAGCAGGACGCCATCCACGAGGTGGACTCGTCCGAAGACGAGACGGATGAGGGCTCAGAGGACAGCCAGGAAGGGCGGCGGCAGACCTACGTCACCCCCAGCACCTGCCTGCTGCGCCCCACTACTGTCACCGCTGCTCCTGCACCCCCCGCAGCCCACAGACTGGGCCCAGGCCCCTCTGTGCTCCCAACACCGGGCATCACGCAGCCCAGCTCCCCAAAGCTCCGAGCAGGCTCAGCACCCAGCTGCAGTCAGGCTGCCCCACAGACACATGCAGCTGGAAAGCCAACAGCATCTGACTTGAAAGCTGCATCCCCTGCCCCGAGCCCAGTGAGCAGCTCATCAAAAGCAGAGGATTCTTTGAGGAGAGAGAGGCAGGGAACTCAAATGGCACCCCCCTCTGTCCCCTCCGCCCCGCAGCAGAGCACCCCGCCACCCAGCTTCTGCACGCCCGGCTCCGCTTTCACCTCCCTCAGCAGAGATCCCTTCCTCAAGCCTGCAGACCCGCGCCCCAGATCCAGCCCCACCTTACGCAGGGCAGCAGAGCAGCCCAAGCCCTCTGCCTCCACCACCGCCCCGCCGGCCGCCTCCAGGGAGTCCCAGACACCCTCGCCCTCGGGAGGAATCACCAAGGAGATGAAGGAGGCGGACAACCGCAGACAGGCCATGAGCGTAGCTGCCGCTGCGGCTGCTGCCTCCTCGGCCGCGTCGGCGGCCATGTCGGAGAGCGGCGTGGACAGGGTGGTCTCTCAGCTGGCCACCGTAGCCAAGAGCGTGCTGGGCCCCGTCAAACTCAGCATGCCTGGGGCCAAAGAGAGCGCCTCATCTGAGACACCTCACCCAAAGAGCAAAGACCCAAAACTGGAGCGGCAGGATTCATCGCCAGTGGCCGCCGCTGCCTCCACGTCCGCAACGGCCCCTGGACTCTCCAGCTCACCCACCAGAGCATCTGTCTCCAAGCCCACTCCCCCGAGGGACAGCAGCACCGCTCTGGAGGAGAGTCAGGGCTCTGGGCTGACGCGCAGCAGCCCCTCTCTGAGGCCCAGACCAGAGGCCAAGGGCAGTACCACGCCACAAGACAAAACCCACAAGACATAACAGACTCCTCTCAGCCCCTCCTCACAAATGCATGTTGGAACCCAACATTACAGACTTTTACCATACACTAAACTGAAAAGTAAATAAGGCTACATAAGAAGTGATAAAACATAACAGCTCCATTCTATGTCCTGTTTTGTGTACATCCTGAACATGTCATCCTCTGCGAGATTTTTCCTTCCGCTTCTTGCGTTTTAATTTGAAATTTGGGTATTTTTGTCTTTCCTCCAGTGGGGCTAGAAATAAGCTGAATGTTGTAATATATTAAAACATACACATACACATAAACACTCAAAACTATAGGGACACAATCTGAGGCCATGTTTTTACTTTAACAGATCTGGTTGTGCCTTACAGAAAATATAATAGTTGCTGTTCATCTGCATGTCAACCTGCCTGTGATTTCTATAGGGGGTTCTAGGATGTATCTCAGCAATAATGAAGTAGCGTATGTTTAGCAATTTGTACAAACACATCACATAAGCACCATCATAGGCATTCTGCTAATTTGCTAACAATTGCATATCCCAGCATCCATGTACTGTGACCATAGAGCCTGTGCATAAGCCATGTGCATAAGCTTGCCAGTCGTGCTTCATCTGCACTTTGTGGTTCACTCATCCATTCCCAGCACTTCTCCTTTACACACTTAGTGTCTGCAAGTCAATATGAATGTTTACTGGGAATGTCTTAGGATAGATTAGCAGTTTCACAGCATGAAAAAACCTCTATGTGTATGTCTGTGTGACTTCACTTTTGCCAGTGTAGCACATTAGATGTTGAGGTCTGTGCATAGAAAAATCACTATAGCACCATCATACATTAACATGTGAATAGGCCTGCTGAGCATAGTTGTAAACTGATGTAGTAAGTAGTCTAATAAAACTAAACTCTTTTCATTTGGTATACTTACCGTAGTCTAGTTGTAAGACCAACGTTATCATCTGTATAAAAGTTCAATACGCTCTGTGTTTCAAGTCACTCTCCAGCTGCTCACCTCTCAGACTTGATTAAGTGACCGGAGTCTTGACTGACATCTCATCCCTCAGGCTTCTGTAGTAATCATAACACTCATGGGGAAAAACTGGAAGGAGATATTAACCCACCTCATGACATTTTAGCGTATGGTTTTGACGCATGTCTGAGAGGAGTTCCACTCAACCACTGGCTTCATTTCTAGCCCCTTCTGTCTCCTGTGGTCAGTTTGTTTGTTTTTGGCTTTTGGTTGCTATGGAATCAACCCAATGTTTTTAGCTCTGGACCAATTTGCTGTGTTTTCACTGTATCGGTGTTGCCTCTTACCTGATAAGGCTACCTGTCTATATGCTCTGGGTGAATGTGTTGTGTGTGTACATAGGCAAGCGAGGCCATTGTGTGTGCGCGTGTGTGTATATATATATAAATGAATATGTAAAAATCTTTTTTGTGTTTTATACGCTGCAGTGTTGAGAGTGTGTGTCTGTAACTAGTTTAGCCTCTGTGTATGCTGTGTCTGTATTGCACCTGTGCTGTCCAGTCCTGCCCTTTGTGAAGTGCTGGGCCGGAAGGGCAGCTTTGCACAAAAAAGCAACCCCCCCTCCTTTTTTTTAATTTTTGGTTTGTGTGTGTATTCTTTGTCCTTTCCAAGTGAAACAATAAATTGGCCAATCAGACCGCATCTTTCTGAGGTGTTGACCAATCCCTAGACCTCTTGGGGTGTATATGGGGCTTTATACCTTGGACCCGTAATGGTTTACGCTTTACCCCCCATTTCTGTTTCTGGTTTACCCCCCGTTTCTGTTTTTGAGGTAGGCACCAGTATGTGTTATTGTATGTTGTTTTAAACTATTGTTTTAAAATGACACAGCCAGACTCCCCCTTTCTTAAGGCTGTCTGTCAGTCACTACGAGGATGCTGGCTGTAGCAGTGTCCTCCACACAGTCACTGGTCAGCTTGCAAGGGCATGTTGCTATGGTCTGGAGGCAGGTGTGTGCATATGTGTTTACATATCTTTACCTCAGAAAAAAAGCCACTGACTTGAGCCCCATTGCAGTGCCAATGTCCATGACTGCTCACACGAGACCTGGTCGTAGTCGTGTTTAAGCCTATCTAAGCCGCACATATAAGCAGTCAGTCAGTGCTTGTGTTGAGCTGTCTCCATAGGGAGCATGAATTTCATAGAGGTCTGTATGCACAGCAGTTATAGACCCTCTGCATGCAAGTCCATAATGTGTGGTCTTGCACAACAATAGGACAGAACACTGAGTGAATGTGAAAGGTGACACACTAATCTTTCACAATGGATAAAGTTGGCCATGCACAAGAAAAAAAAAAGTTGTCTGGTGAGCAACTATTTATTTTTTGGTTGTCTCAGTCTCTCTTACACAGTACAGACAAAAGACATTATTAGTACTTCAACCCTTATGATCAGGCAAGGAATTTCAAGAATTTATCACATTCTAAGTGATGGGTTGTTAGTATACTGTGTCATTTGTATTAAGCCTGGTCCAGAGACTCCATCAGATAGATTTCTGAAAGCCACCGTGATGCACAGTAGTCGATCTTGTGCTCATTATGTGAGGTAATTGTTGGGAATGGCAGGTTGAACAGATCATTCCCAAACAAAATATGACGCCTATACGAATCATTCCATCTGTGGTACTGTGGTCATCGTCACTTTTAGTTCTCTGCCAGGAGACAAGTTAAACTGTATTGTGTCTCCTAAATCTGTTCTGTGGAGCAAGAATGTATGTTTACAGACTGTAGCGCAGTGTGTGTCAATAGAGTATGTTGTTTCTCTGGCCTATTCACTTCTCTTTCTTACTAGTCATTTCTGTCTAAAACGGAGATGTAATTTCTCACCAGTTGTGATAGCCACTCAGACACACACTCCCGTGTGCAGTGACTGTTCTGCCATCAGTCATAGAGAGGACTGATCTGCCTGTGATCCTCAAGTCTGATCTACAGCACAGAGTTGTCAAGCTGTTAACAGCCACTAAACATAAGATCAGATCAGATAAAACAAGTTAAACCCTAGACACATGCAACACACAATAACACTCACTCAAAACTATCAGCATCTCAAATATTTTCCTCCTTAAGAGATGTACTTCATTCTTTGCCTCACATATTTTTCACAGACACGCATTAGCATTGCATTCCAATCAGTTCAGGTCCAGATGTGTGTGGTCTCTATTCTGTATGCTTTCTTGTGCCCCATAACACAGATTGCTGAGCCAGCATTGGACTGCTGGGCTTCTATCACACACACACACACATAGCTGATGGTTGGAACGGAATGAGCTGCCACTAACGGGACTTGTGAGACTGTAGGAGCCGTTTGTCTGGTGTTTGAAAAAGAGGCCTGATCCTGCCTGTGTGTATAGTAGCCTATGTTAATCATTCTGCCATAAGAGGGACTGTGACACTAGTGTGGTCTAGGATGGACAGACTTGTGTTTTGAGGGGAAGAGGAAATCATGCTAGAGTAACCAGTGCAATATCTTTTCATTTTCTATTGTGATATAAGCATGTTTGTTGTCATTTTTTCCTTAGAAATAATAAAGTTTTTATGTATAATGTCTTTGTTTCGTATCTGGTGTTTTTATTTGTAATGGAGCAAGACAAACCCTGTGTGAAATTTAAAAAGAATAGTCTTAAAAGATAACATCTTAAAAACTTATTTTGCCTGCTAGCATGTTGCATATGGCAGTCTCTTGTGTTTACTCCTAGGCCCATAGATCATAGTTCTAGAGCAGCTCAGTGGAGAGAAGAGGGTAAACTGCAACTAGCACTGACCAGTACTGAGCACTTAGTCTATCAGCAGATCACACAGCTTCCTTTGATATAGTTCTCATGTTTGATAATTGGTCTCCACTCATGAGACTCTGCTTCCCATTTTCCTATCCGTGTCTTTGTCACTCTCCCCCTTTGTGCTGCTTTCTCTTTTCCTCTTTCCACTTTTGCCTTCCTCCGCCATCCATCTCCCCAGCAGGGCTTGTCAGGTGGCGTGTGTATGAGTGTGTGTCGTGCATGAAGGCCCCCTGCTTTCTCTGTCCCCTTGGGGGGTCCACTGGAGAGGCAGAGGAAGGCGAGAGAGGTGCTCATATTAAACCCCCCGACCCCCCCCCCTCCCAAACCCACCACACACACACACACACACACTCCTGCTATTCCCCACCCCCCAACAACAGTGACAGGCAGGCAACATGGTGATGGATTGCTGGCCATGGTGTTGCCTGACTCCGCTCTACATGACCGGGCAAATTCATTCCCTTCCTGCGGCAGGAAAGCAGGCGAGAGAGAGAGGAGAGAGAAAAGGGGTAGAAAACAAGATCCTTGACAACTGACAGCCAGTGGGCAGGGAGGATGAGGGCAAATGGGTTTGGGGGTGTGGGAAGTGAGAGGGGAGATGGAGGGAGGGAGGGAGGGAGGGAGGGAGTAGGGCAGGCCCTAGTGGTCGATAAGTTCTCCTTTAACAGAATTTCTCCCCCCTCCGTACTTTATTCTCTGACCCGTTCTCTCCCCCAAGATGGAGAGGCAATTGAGAGAGAAAGAGAGTGTGTGTGTGTATAAGTGCATGTATGTGCGGGAGGAAAGAGATTTTAGAGTAGTGGGGGTCTGACTTGGCTTGTTGCTGTCTGGAGGCCTACCCATAAGGCACCTGTTCTGGCAGCGCTCCCAGGACCCGTGGATTAAGTGCTGGTTGATGCAGAGAGCAGACACTTGAGTGTCCTCAGGGGGAGACCCCCCGTCTCGTCCCGGATGCGCCCCCTCTCCCCCGCCGCAGATTTGTCAGGCCCATCATGGCGGAAATTAGCCATTAATGCGGCGTCCCAACAAACGCTGGATGGCGGAGAGGGACGTCAAGCTGCTGCTACCGCCACACCACTAATTGCGCTCTCCCAGCACCAGGTGCCAGCCGCTTAATGAAGCTTATTCCCTGTGATAGATGGCCACTCTGCTTCCATGCGGCCGGGGTACAGTGTGGAAGCCTAGTGGCTCCGGCGAGACTAATCGTGCATGGAAAGGAGAGCGGTGGGGAAGACAATGGAGGGCAGGAGGGAGAGATGTGGAGTTTTTGTCTGTTTCCCCACACATAAATGGTCAACATGTCACAGCGTGTGTAAATCACTGGCAGATGCCGAGGAGCTCACTCTAGTGGGACCCTCCCCCCCTCAACTAGCCTAGCCACACCACTCCTCTAATAAACCACATCCAGCATTACTAGTTCACTTTAACTACCCAATACACATTCCATAGCTATGTGACACTACAGCACTTAGTGCTGCACTTCTCAGGCCTCCTTGTGTTTATACTCTTGAACTGGTAAGATGAAGCTCTAACTGCTTCAGCTGGAGTGAAATTCTGGCTTAACACTTGAAAGCAACTGTTAGTGTGTGTGTCACACACCTGTCTTGTCTAGGAGGCTTGGTGAGCGAGGCAGGAAAGGGTTAACAGTGACAGATGGAGGTTTTAAGGTGGGGTAGTGATTGAGGGATGGCAGTAGAGGTGGGGGGTTTGTGAGCGCCCAGCCTCACAGGGTCTCCAACCACATCTGATTGATGGATTGGGATGTCAGCCGAGATAAAAGATCCCGTCCTGACGGAATGGACCGTGTGGAAGGGTGACGGAGGCGGCTCTGTAGGCCACGCACATACAAACACACACACACACACACACACACAGACGATGTCCCCTGCTGTTCTCCTGGCTGTTCCCTTCACTCATACAATCCCTCATACACACGTATCCAGATGCCTTGTGTCGCCTCTCCCTGTGATGGACTTTCACTGGCTGCTGGAGCCTTTCCCTCCATGCTGGGCTCTGCTTTTGTCTTTCTTCCTCGTTCCTCCATCCTGCTGAGCTCTCCTTTTGTCTTTCTTCCTCATCCCTCCATCTTGCCCTGCCCGTCTGGCTTCAGGTTGAGTTCCTCCTCACTGACATCTCTTCCTTCTGCCAGATCTATATGCCTCCTGCACTCAGCAATCCAACTTTCTCTCTCTTTCCCTCTCTTCCTCTACCTCTCCCTCTGCCTCACTCCCTCTATCCTCCATCTCTCTGCAGGTGCTGGATCAGAAAGAGCACTGTCGTCTTTGATCTCCCTCAGACAGCTCAATCAGAGTGTTGCTTTCACCTCCACTCTTACACCCCTCAGAGAAATCCAGTCTCAACCTTGAGCGCTCTGCACATGCACACACACACACACACACACACACACATACACAGAGAGAGAGAGAGAGAGACCAGTAGCTGTAACAGCATCTGTAGTGGATTAATTATTCTCGTGCTAACCCATCACCACCACACTTGTGCCCCTGTGTGATACCTGCCGGCCAAACCTGCCGCACTAACACAGCTCTCAGTAATGAGAAAAAAAAACCATGAAATTTTGATGCGCTGCACTGTAGCGGTTGTGTGTGTGTTTGTGTGTGTGAGTTCTGATGTGAGTGTGTGTAGATGTGTATGAGGTTTGTGTTTGAGTGTGCTTGCTGGGCTCTGTAGGCTGATCAATAATTCAGCATGGCTCCATGTTTCTGAAAATCCCAGACTTGCCTCTGGCACAAGTTTAGCAGTAAGGAAAAGTTTTATTCTCCCCCAACCCTCATTTACCCTCAAACATATTTAATGCAAACTCGTTTTTCCTCACCCAGTTGCTTGACTTTTCTGCATGACTTTTCTGCCCCCCCCCCTCCCCCCCGACACACACACAAACACAGACACACACACATATACACACACACCCTTTCTCTATTAACTATTTCACTCTGGTCACTCGCTATTGAAAATAAAATCAATCATTTTGGCCCAATGAATTAATTCTATCTTTGTGCTGTGATCTAATGGCACTTCTAATGGCATCTCTCTATCTCTTCTACAGCCTGAGCTGGGGACGTCCTGCTGACATGGGAAACCACTCCTGCCTGCCATTTAAGGGACCAGCGGCTCCGTAATGTAATCATGCCCCTGTCTTACTCCACTCCTATTTGTCATTGTCCGTCATTCAGAAAATAAAGAAAATCAAATAAATATCCAATTACCAAAAAAGACCCTCCAGTTCTTTGGGAAATCATAATGTGAATTACTCAATTAAGCCATGGGAGGGCAGTGTTTGATTGAGTTATCCTGAGTTAAACGCTCTCTCGCCATTGGTCTGTCCATGGCTTTAATTAAATAACACTTGCAGCCTTTGTTGTTTATTTCTGCCTTAATAACTCAGACATAATGATGGGACAAAGACAGTATCCACGTGGCCAATCTGTTGTTTTAAAAATCTTGTTCAGAATAAGAATCAGAATAACAGTGAACCCCCTTGAATTGTACTATTAATTAAATATACCGTGTATGTGAGCATGTGTGTGTGTGTGTGTGTGTGCGTGCGCACACTGAATATAGTAATATCCATAAAAAAAAAAATAGGTCACAGTGCAGACTGCCTCTGGGCTATCCTAAATGAGGTCAGAAAATGGAATATTGAGATTAGAAGGAAAAAAGTCTCATAGTAATATGATTTTTTAATGTCAGAGGACATTTTGGGGGAGTGCAAAGAAATAAAATAGTCTTAAAAATAGTCTTAAAATATGGATCCTCATTCTACGCATTTTTGTTTGATGCGAGATGTGTGGGGTTTTTTTGTTTTGTTTTTTTTGTCTATGCTGCCCCATAGTGGTAGAGCTCAGTTTAGTTCTCAGAGGAGGGCATAACTAGTCTGGCCATGCCCTCCTAACACTTCCGCTTGATTATCATCTCCCTACAGTGCTAGTCTGGATTTGATCCCTTTGAGTTTGTTGTCTCAGGAGGCATTTTAACCTGTCTAATCAACAGAGGGAGGCGTTGTGAATGCAGAGCTAGAATGCTATCAGTCAAGGCAAACTATCAGTCAGGGGCTGATTCAATCTTTTTAAACTTCCTCAAGCTAGCAATCGAATCTCACTACTGAATGTCCAGACCCTCTGTATGAAATGAAAGTGTAGGGTCTAGAGGATCTAGTTTTATTACCAGGCAACATACCCTCAAATACAACAATGGACTTGAGTTTGGAATCTTTAATACATACATTTTCTATTCATAAGCCATGAAAATATTATCTTGAATGTATAACTACCTTGTATACCTTGTGACTACCTGTATGAAGAGATGATGTTTCTCAATGGGACATTGCTGGTAAAATAAGTAAGAAAATAAAAACGTTCTTTCTCTCTTTTCATTTTTATTTCTCTCTGTCTGTTTTTCTTTATCTGTTGTGTCACCCTGAAGTCAAACATCAGTGCAAGATGAGGGGTCAGTGACGAGTGTTGTTGTATTGACATCCTGCAGAAGCAGCGCTGGTTCAGAGGTGAGGGATGGAGAGTCCTCAGGCCCCTGAGAGCAACCTCAGCTTCATCCTCATATCTCTGAGGAGGAGACAGCCTACTGCAGATCTGCAGATATTCCTCACAGGAGCACAGTCTCTGGTGGTGTGCAAAAAAAAGTGGAAGCCTGGAAAGCATGGCCCCCGTGGCCTGGGAAACGCCTCTTAGTCAGAGAGGTGCCAAGCTCATTATGGCATGACATGTAAAGAGATCAGTGGGATGTTGACTCCCTAGATGGGGACCAAAGCACGTGCCAGATTGTCCTCACACTCTTTCTCAGAAACACATTTCCCGGGTTTGTGCTGAACAATGCCTTGGAATCGCGAGCATCTGCTTTGATGTGGCAGGGCAAAAGGGTTCCAAGGAAAGACACAATGAACGTGTTTGCACCCCAGACACAGGCAGCAGCGTCATGGAAGAAGCAAGAAGGATATTTTAAAACATGAATGGTTTTGATTTGGAGAAAAGGCAAAAGCGTTGTTTTAGGAGCACTTGTGAATGACAAGGAATGCTGTAATTGTCTCTGTGGGCTCCTCTGGTCTAAACTGGAGATGGTAAGAAAAAAAAAAACCTTTGATGGGGCCAGAACTACTTTTAACTACTTCACATTTGTGAGAGAGCACTATTCAAAATAAGCTATAAATCTAATGACTTCAGACCTCAGATTTCCCTTTTTTTTCTTTCTTTGTGCAAGAGATGTACTGGAGCGTCAGTTTATGAAAAGTTTCATTCTTTTCTGACAGATGACATAGAATTTTTAATGTTCTTCTCTCGTGCTCATCGGAGTTGGCAACTTTGTCTAAAAGATCCACAAGACAGAGAAGACAAGAAGTGGCAACTGGGAAAGAGGGGAGCAGCTGGTTGAGCTTTGATGCTGAGTGGTCCATTGCCACGGAGCTCATTCTCTCTCTCTCTCACTCTTTTCTTTTTCATTCTTTTCCAATGTCTCGCTTTGGCTTTTCTCCCCCTCCTGCCTCTCTCCACCCTTTGCTCTCTCTTTTCTTTGAATCGACACACACGCACGCACACACACACACACACACACACACACTCTTCTCCCCTCCACCACCAACCCCCTTTGTCCTCAGCCCTTAGAGCGCCACTGTTCTAGTGAAGGGTTTTAGAACTCTATGTGCCCAATAAATGGATCATTGCTCCATCCACTTACCTTAACAGAGAACAGAAGGCTGAGCTAAGGAATCCATACAATAAGCTCATTACGATAGTCTTACCATCCGCCTCTGGATACGTTGGATCGGGGAGATTACTTCTAATCACCTGTTGTCTTTTTCCAGGGAGCAGACAGGGTAATTCAAGGATAAAGTGGTGTAGGCCCCAGCTGTCTCCCCGCTAATGTGGCTAACTAATGTAATATGAACATGCTGTACTGTACTGGCCGCAAGCAGCCTGACCCCCCCCCCCAAACTGGGTGTCCATTGTGTCAAAAGCAAGATGAGCAGATGCTGATTTTGTCAGTTCAGTTCAATTGTACTTTTTATATTCATTCATCTACTTGCAGAAAAGAAGCATTGCAAACATTATTGCCATTATTGCAACAGACACACACACACACACAAACACACACACATACACACATGTGTATATGCAATGCAGTACATATAAATTAACACGTGTACACACACACACACACACAAACACAGACACATACACACACATATACACATATGTGTATGCAATGCAGTACAAATAAAAGATAAATTAACACGTGTACACACACACACACAAACACATACACGTGTCTGGAGAATCATAACACCTTTTTATTTCACCAGCTTTATATTTCCTGTTTCTCATGGTCCATTGTCATTGCTTATGTGGACAAGACCAGGTGAAATTAGTTTGATTTACTGGCTGTGTGGAAACACTTGTTAGCAAACATTGGGCTCTGTGTGCACACATTTTGCTTTTGCTGTAACTCCCACGTAAACAGGGTCACTAATCTGGGACTTATCTGACAGCCATCAGGGAATACATTTGGCAGCAAGGAGGATCAGACTTTGTTAACGACCAGCCAGCTGGAAACCTTTATGACAATATACATGGGTTACTCCTGGCTTGGAAAGCTTCTTTGTCCAGGATTTGGCTGTTATGTTTAAAAAACAGCACAACGAAATTATCAAGACGTCCAATAGTAGAATTTATTGCTATTAGCATTTATGAGTGATGGCAAAGAGCAGCTCAGGGGTTCCTCATCTTAGGTCCATTTCTCCTTGAGAAATTTGAGCAGTGGGCCATATCATGATGGGACCCATATGGATCTGTAGTAATCCTTTGATTATGCCCAGTGCCAGCAGCTGAGAATGGCTCTCGTTATAAAGTCCACCCTAAAGCATCCTTTAATGGCTCCTGTGCTTTGTTAACCAGTGTGTGTCCAGGGTGCCCGTGGTCTCCCTCACCCAGCCCTTATTCTCCTCTCTAGCCAGTGTCAACTCCAGACCCCCTGCCAGGACCAAATGGAATCGGTGAACAGCGGCACCGCTAGAAATTTTGGGCCCTATGACAGAAAATTATTCTATTGGGCCCCCTATCAGTGTCAGACCCTTGGAATCATCCTAACTTTTCCCCCCCTGGCAGAGCCCCTATCGGTGAGTGTTCATCGCTCCAGCACGTGAACCTGAAACGCTCTGTCGCAACCGCCAGTGCTTTGGGCGGTTCCCATGTCACTGAGACGCTCTGTTGAGTCATGGATTTTGGAAGGGTGGGCATGCAAAGGGAGCGGACGGGGGGAATCTTAAACGACCATCAAGCACATCAATTATTCATCTGAAATATGTATATATTTATCCTTGGGGAACAAAGACAGTGGCAGAGAGAGAGAGCCACATGTATTATTCAGAGTGACTGGGCCATGCTGATTTGCTGTTATTAAAGACAGCAGGTTTGGTCAGTCAGTGCTATATCTGGTGCGTATCTAGTGTAAATGCAAGATTTATCTAGCCGTAGAACACGTAACACAAGACAATAAGCTTGGTTGTTTAAGAAAGAGAGAGAGAGAGAGAGAGAGAAAGATTGTCAATGGACTTGTGTGGAGTGGGAATAGGACAACAGAGGTTGTGTCTGTTTGTGTGTGCACATTCAGGTCATGTGGAGGCTCAGTGAGTTTCCATTAGCAGTCGCTGTGTGCCGATTACTGCAGTCAGATGTGGTAATTAATGGAGTGTGGGGGACAATTTGCATTTATAGCATGTAAGGGACTTAGAAAGGGATGGGGCTTTAGGTGTGCCTTTGTCTGTCTGTGTGTGTGTTTGAGAGAGAGTGTGTGTGTGTGTGTGTGCCTGTTTGTGTGTGCGCGCGTCTGTGTGTGTGTGTGTATGTGTGTGTGTGTGTGTGTGTGTGTGTGTGTGTGTGTGTGTGTACGTGTCTGTGTGTGTATGTGTGTATGTGTGTGTCCATCCAAGCAGGACTCCAAATGAGGATTTCATCAGCAATCCTGTCATCCGTCTGCCACTTGGAGCTGAAATCTCATCCAGGACGTTAAAATCCATAATTAACCAACCGAATGGATCAATATCAAGCAACCCACAAGCAGTTTACATTTCAGCCATACTTACTTCTGTCTTTAATCTATCTCACACTTGTCTTTAATTACCTCCACATGCATATTTAATGTTTTCCTGAGCAGGCATTCTTTAACATTCTACTGGGGCTGCTGCATAGATACACATCATTCACTTTTGGGTGAGTGAAAATGAATCTAATTATAAAAGAATGCACAACATGAGACGCGTATACTGTTCAATAGCGTAAATCAGAATTGACTCTGATTTGTCCTATTGACCATGAAGAATTTGTCCTTTGACAAGACCTTTCTGTCAACCCAAGATGACTTGCTGTGGTTAAGTGTTAAGTGTCACTCTGAGACACTGAGGTGCTAAGCTGTTGAGAGGTAAGCTTCCTAAACAGATAGCTCACATTTGAGAAGGTTGGCTTCATGCAAGTGATGACCACTGGGCTAAGATGGGCACCTAATCCAGCCAGAGCAATTTTCATCCTGGTTAAGTCAATCTCAGTTGCCCTCTCTGCTGTCAGTCTCTAAGTACATGTGTGCTAGTGCTGTTGCATTGCTCCCAGGGGAATAATCTTACTCTGTGTCCGAAAGAAGAGACCTTTAGTGGATGTGCAGTAAAAAGGAAAATTCTGTTTTTCTGAAATTCTGTTGGATGTCAAACGTCATTGTATGAGACATCAGTATCTGGTTTGGTTATTATTGCTAAAAATATAGCAATAGTATGTGAATTGTGAATTTTTTTGACATAGTGTCAAAAATTGACCTGATCTGTGTCATACGGATACTCACTGAACCAGCTTGCATACGGACAACTCTGTAAATACCCCATTTGCACCAAAAGTTATGTTGTTGGTATTATGTGATTTGGCTGTGTTTCTCGATTGCTGGAATCCTACAGAATGTCACTTTTACATTCTCTTGTACAGGGGTCCATTTTCCAAAACCATAGCAACTTGCACAGCAGGTAAACCGGATGAATAGCAGGCCCATTACTAGTCAAAATAATCAGCTGTTTGCTTTGGCCCACTGAACCATCCACAAACATAATAACTCCACAAACGACAGCCCATGATATAACAACATGCTTTGGCTGTACTGTGCTATATAACTATCTTGTGCCTACTGATTCAGAACATTAGACTATAGTTCATTGTGTCCAAACACAATGCTAGGCTAGTGAGTAATTGCACTCTTCTAATCCAAGGCATAATATTAGCAAATGAGGACAGTGGTTAGGAATTTCAGTCATTTTTTGTGAAAGAAGTCATATAGCCTACTTGGATGCTATTTAGGGATGACCCATGGTGGTGACCGGACTGTGCTAGCCCTCCACAAACACGAGTCCAGCAGAGCTGCACTAACTCCACAGCAGTGCTGGCTGGACCCAAGCTGTCTACATGTCAGGCATGTGTGCCGAGTCTGCAGTGTGTCAGTGTGAACTAGCAGTCTGGCAGTCCATTACACGTGAGCAGCGCCCATGACTGAAGCCACAGAGGATGTTTATAGAAGCTGAAGAAACACAGACGGCATAGCCTGCATACTCAGGGGTCTGCGCTGAGGAACAGTAGCTCTATTCCTTTAAGAGTGGGATAGGCCACTGTTAAAAAACAGAGAGGAAGAGCTGTGTCTTTCTTCCTATTTCTTGAGAGTAAACTAATTGTTGTTACCTTGGTGGCCTCTTCCTCCACCACTTCAGCACTGACTCCACTTAGTTCTTGTATCACAACTTTTCTGTCTTTCATGATTCCAGAGGTCAGAACTCACCCGCATTTTTAAACCTTGAAATCAATGACTAAATCGGTGCTTAATTACTGTTACTGTCCCAGGTGTTCACTCTTACTAGCATCTGACCCGCATCTTGGTCGGATTTTCTGGACACTGATGAATTTAGCTTTGATTGTGTTGTGTTTGTGTTCGTGTCGGCATATGTATGTGTGTGTGTGTGTGTGTGTGTAGCGTGCGCTCCTGTACATGCAATTATACTATTGTGTGTTTCACCATAGTGCTCCATCTCCCCTATTGTCAGTGGGACACACTGAAGTCAGGTTGTATTTAATGAAGTGTCCCTGTAATTGTGTAAGATCTGAAATGGTGCAGTAATTGCAGCTTTAATTAGAGATGACCTCAGACACCCTTCAGTTGAGACTGAAAGAGAGACAGGAAACAGTTGGTTTGTGTGTGTGTGTGTGTGTGTGTGTGTGTGTGTGTGTGTGCACGCATGTGTGTGTGCACGCATGTGTGTGTGTGTGTGTGTGTGTGCGCCTGCCTTTGTGTCAAAGAGAGACACAAAAAGAGAGCTACATTACTGTGACTCCCCCACAGGGCTGCTGGGAAGTCTGATGCTGTGTGGTATTTTCAGTGCCAGCTCTGAGACTCTGGAGAGCCATTGCCTGGCTCATTCTGGCCTCCATCAGTGCACCTGACAGCTCCGGCTTACAGCTCCACCATCAGAGGAGCTCCGAGGTCCCGCTCGGCTCCCAGCATGGCTCCACCACAGGGGAGACGCGGAGGAGAGGATGGGAGTGAGGTGGGAGGACTAGTGAGGGATGACTCTCATTTTGTCCTGCGGCTCGCTCCTAGCCTGCCTCAGAAACAGGAAAAAAAGAAGAGGAAGGAAGATAAATAAAGGAGAAAGTGAGTACAATGTCAATGAGGCCCCAGGAAGGCCCAGTAAACACTCTTTATCGGTGACTTTAATGGCTCTTCATGCCACAGACTGCTGCCAAGAGTCCTGTGGGCCAGATGTGAGAGACATTCACCATCCTGGCCTTAGTAAGGCCATACTTAATGCACACACACACACACACACACGCTAGTAAGGTTGTACTTAATGCACACACACACACACACACACTCTAGTAAGGTTGTACTTAATGCACCCACACACACACACACACACAGACACACTAGCATGTGAACACACTCAGACAAATATTTGCCCAGTAACACAGACTACCTCAAACCACATATGCACACACATTTGCTTGCTTATTTTACAGACACGCACACACACACACACATTTATGCACATTTTCCTTTTGTATTTATCTCTCTATCCCACACCACACACACACACACACACCACAGCATCTTCTCCTGGCCCTTTGGCCTCTGTGTTGATTAAGAGGCCTGGTTTACCTGAGACACTCTGTGATTGGATTAGTGCTGCACTGATATCATTACTGAGGCTCACTGATGATTTATGGGAGTGGCTGCAGATTCAGAAATATCTTTAATATGCTGCTGGTGTTTGGGAGCATCCATCAACCGGGGAATGTGATCAAATTATAAAGTTGTTCTCATATTTAGAGGAGTCAATCAAGTGAGTATGGCAAAGGTCATCTAGCTTTGGACAAGCTTTGGATCTCAAGATGACAGTGGCAAGATGACCCGATTTCAAAGGCAGTGTTCAGTCACAATCTTCATAAGGTTAATTCTATATTCAGGTTAATATTAAATTGACATCAAAATGACATATTAGACTGATATATTGAGTTGCCATGATAGTAATGATAATCAATTAAATCTACAAAACCAAGACATATTTAATAATGATAGTATTTGGGTTTTCCTGAGAAAGCTTTGTCTGCCATGCTACTAGGTATTCATTGCATTAAGACATGGATTATTGTCGACTTGTTGGACTCCTTTATTGTGACATTGTTAAGCATATTAGTAAGCTCGAAGCTGGAACTACTTTTCAGTAAGTTACTCATGCAAAAGAGGGTGCACAGTATTGAGGCGACATTGTTCATCATTGACCAAAAAAAAAGCATCTCTTCACTCTCGCTCATTAGACTGCTGTGCTGACTGTGAACTCGGCGGTGAACTCGGCAAAAAGCCCACCAGTCTGTTAAGCAGGCCTTCTGATTTAACTGGAAATGTGCCTCTCGTCTGTCTCCCTGCCCCTACATCCAGTTTTGATGTTGAAAGGCTGAGATTTGCAAAGCTCTGTGCCGCTCCAGCTCCTGTCGATTCCAAGTGATGCAAGAGGATCCGGTGACCGGAGTTTGACTCCTGTGCTAGTTGCTCTGTGAATTATGCCCATTTGAAAGTGGCAGAGAAAGAAGAAAAAGTGACAGGGCAGAAAGAAAGCATGGGGGGATGGGGGTTATGGCAGAGAGGGAAGGGCTGTCCGATTCCCCCACTGGAATTGGTAACGAGCGAATGACAAACTGCTTTGGTCTCCAGGGGGATAATTAAAATCATGAAGTAAGATCGAGGCTGTTGCCATGACAAAGACAGTAAGCAACAGCTGTGGGCCGTTCAGATAAAAGACAAAGACTTGTGTGTTTGTTTGAGAAGGGTGGGAGCGCAGGCACATGACCCAGAAAGTACACACACACACATTTCACACACACACACACACACACACAAACTTGTTCACACATATAAGCACATACACAAACATCCCCTGACTTTCTTTACCGAAACCTGTCTGATGTTGACATGCTGTCTGCTGCATTTATAAGTGCAGACAACTCCAACAAACAGCCCTTAGCTTCTGGCTATCTTGCTGGAGTCTGCTTGGAATTTGACATCATCACTGTGTATGTGTGTGTGTTAGAGAGGATGACTGTGCAACTTATACTTGCATTTTTCCCCCCTGTGTGTTTCTCAGTGTGTGTTTCTGTGTGTGTGTGTGTATGTGTGCGTGCGTGTGTGTGGGTGTGTGTGTGTGTGTGTGTGCGTGTGCATGTTTCTGTCTGTGTCTCTATGCGAGACAATAAGCGTACAGACGCTTGGGGCTTGAAAACTGGTTGTTAAACAATTCTGCTTCTTTTCACTCCTGCTCTGAATTCTAAATAATCAGGGTTATGTGGAGGTCAATTTACTGGACTTGAGTAAGTTTCTGCAACTCAGCCCACCTCTGCTGTGAAGCTACTCTGCGGACTACATTATCTCCCCGTCTGCAGATATACAGGCTGTAGCAGTGTGAGTTCAAGATTCAACATTCAAGTCTTTATTACATCTCATTATACTAGTATACGAGAGTAAAATGCTTGTGTTCTGGGGGAGGCTATGGGGGAAGTTTGTCATGTAATCTAACTGCAAAGGGATGTGGTGATATTTGTAATTCAATTGACACATGCTATCCCAGTACCCTAGCAGTGCTGTTCCACACACAGAGCTTGTCCAGCGGACAACATGGCCAGCGGTCATGTTGATGCAGGTACACTTGAGTGACACTGGAGGGATCATATGGGGGAGGCTCAAAGGCTACAGAGGAACCATATGTGTTTTCATTTGAATGCCTGGAAAAGGACAATCAGCTCATCTCCATATAAATCAGTTTTAAGGTACCTTCTTAGAAACAAATTACACCTCCTGCCCTCAAGGCACACACACACACACACACACAAACACAGTGACAACAGGATTAAGGTGTTTGTGTGTGTGTGTTTGTATGCGATTATTTGGGGGGTAAGGCGATCTGGTTCCAAAGCCGACCAACGACCACTTATGTGTTTTTACGAGCCATCACTGTAGCTGTGGTGTGTATTGCTTTTCTGTCGCCACCAGTCACTAATTACTCAGTAGCTCCCGTGCTGTAACTGCATGTAAATGGAAACACATGGGCCAGTGCTGCTCTGAGAGAGATGCAGTCCAAAGGGACTTATCGGCCTCTCTTGAGCCCACCTCTCATAATACAACACACAGTATATGTATCCCCATCAGCCACCAGCACAACAGCATTACACTACTGCTGCTATGGTACACACTTGCAGAGGACACACATCATGCTGTGGAATTTCCTTTCTTTTCCATCTACCTTTTGTGTGTGTGTGTCTGTGTGTGCGCGTGAGTGACTAGTCTCCCTGCTCAGCTCCATTGTTAGGTCCTCAAAGAAGGTGTCTAATCACTTGGACTCCGGGGACCTTGGCCCAGGCTTCTTAAAGCACTATCAATGCAGACACGTTATGGGGAATCTGAGAGGCTGGGTGAAATACGCCCTTTTAAGTCTCTGCCAAGAGCGCATGAAACTGCTGTAGTACTGGCTGTGCTCAATTTGCAGTGGCTGCCTGTTATTGTCAGTGCTATTACTGTTCTTTACTGTTCACCCAACATCTACCACCACCACACACTCCCGCCCCCCACCACACACACACACACACACACTTTTAGACAATTCATAAAGCATCAATTACATGTGACAAAGTGCTGAGAGAGCAGATTCCCCCCTTGTCCCTCAGATGGATTTTTAATTAGAAGGAAGCCACCCAGTGAATTAGAAAGCTAATAATGAAGTTTTTACGTGGTGTAATTTATGGATTGCAGTGGAAATCTACTGATTCGATTGCAGGCATGTTTCTGTCTGGTACAACAGAACAGAAGAATGTGTATGTGTTAGACCCCGACTGGTAATTGTGTGTTTCCACAACACAGTGTTTTCTTCTCTGTCTCTGTGCATATGTGTCTAAGATCGACTTTCTCCAGCATCTGTGTGCTTTTGCCAGTGCAAACACATTGCTACAACTACAGTGGGAATAGTTCAATAGAATCATCCACACGTCAATAAACTACATAAAAAATTAGGTAATACAGGTCATTACAATAAAAAGCAAAGCACATTTGTACAGTAATAAATGTATTTATTACAACATAATAATAATAATAATAATAATAAAAATACTACTACTACTACTACTACTACTACTACTACTACTACTACTAATAATAATAATAATAATAATAATAATAATAATAATAATAATAATAATAATAATAATGTACTGTATTTATAATGCATGCCTGAAACAAATTCACTTAAAATGCTTTTTGAAAATGTCTGGTTCAAAACAGAATAGCAAGGCTGTGGAACAGACAGCATTAGGAAGGTCATTCCAACACCAAGAATATGATTCTAAAATTGAGATAGTAAAAAAAAAAGATTGAGGCTGAGTGAGAGAGAGAAAGAGAGAGAGAAATGAGAAGACAGAAGCTATCCGTAATCTTGAAAAAAAAATTGTACGCCGAGTTCAAACACTGAACTCCAGTTCACCGCGGCCCCCGTCTGCTGCCCGACACACCCTGAGGGGCAGTGGGCTCCTAGCGCGCGTTTCAACCACAGACCCCGGAACTAAAGCCCGGCATGGAGCTCCGACCCCCCCCCCTCACCTCCACCACACACACACACACACACACACACACACCACCTCCACCTCCCCACAACCTCTCTTGCACATCAGACACAGAGGGAGACAGGGCATGAAAAAAACATCAGAAGAAATGAGTTGTGTCTTTCCATATTTCATCCTCTCCACCCACCCTGCTCTCCCGCGCCTGGCAGCCTGCAAACGGGGGGTATGTGGAGGCCAGCAGAGGCTCCCCGTCAGGCTGCCAGCACGCTGCCAAATGACCATGGGACTTTCGGCGTGTGTGTGTGTGTGTGTGAGAGAGAGAGAGAGAGAAAGAGAGACAATATGTGTGATTGATTGAGAGAGAAAGAGAGAGAGAATATACATATACGTGAAATAAAGGCATGAAAGTCTTTGTGTGATTCCATGCAAATGTGTGTGAGTCTGTGTGTGTACGTGTGCAAGTCTGTGTTTGTGTGTTCTAGGATAACCAGAGAGTTGCTGCCACGCTCTGTCCACAGCCTTTCATCCCTTTCATGAATGTTTAACACCCAGGGGACTAAGAGCCAACCATGAGAGAGAGACAGAGAGAGAGAGAGCACAGACGAGGAGAGAGAGAGAGAGAGAGAGTGCTTAATTACTGAGCCCTCTGTTCTTTCTGTCCATAGGAGTCTGTGTGTAGTCTTCTCACTAGGTGGCGCTGTGCTGCTCTCTGGCCTCTCTCCCTTCCAGTCAGTTTGAGGATGAGGCTGGCCTCTACATGAACTTAGGAGAAGTGTTAGAAATGCTATTAACACAAGAGTTGTGTGAAGTTGAGTAAGTGTGACGCCCCCCTCCGCCAACCTAACACAGCATGCAGCCATAATCACAACATTTCAAAGTGGATGTTGACATGCATGTGTTTCTATGCGTGGATATGTATGAGTATGTTTATGCTTGTCTGTGTGTGTGTGTGTGTGTGTGTATGCCTTAAGGCTACTAGCCATTGTATTGAGCATCCCGCTGAGGTGTGTCTTTGAAATGCTGGCTTGCTTTAACAGCATTACTCCCCCTAGTTGAGGTCTTGTAAACACTGGGAGAGGTGGGTGATTGTGTGAGTTGTGGTTGTGTGTACATTTTACCAGCCCGACTGCACAGCTGGTTAACAGTTCGGCTGTAGTTTTTTAGGCGGATGGATGAATTAGTTGCACCCTCTACATGACTTTTAATACCTCTTTTTATGATAAACAGACAGCTACACACACACACACACACACATATATTCCCACACTGCAACACCACAAACACAAACACACAGTCCCACACTACAACACCACACACACACGCATACACACACACACACACACACACACACACACATACAGTCCCACTCTACAACACCACACACACACATACACAAACACAGATGCACGCTATGCCACAGTGCTGTCCTGGGCCTCTTGAGGACAGAGGTGCTTATTTCTAAAGGGTTCATAATAAGCAGTTATCCACTTGAGTGTTTTATAGCTGGCTGATCACAATGTGCTCAGGGTGCAGACGCACAGCCACAGAGGGGGAGCCTTGGAATCCAAACATCTCCAGCCCTCACTGTACACAAATGTGATTGTGGCCATCATTCCTCCTCGGCATACGTCCACTGAGACGAAGCAGACACCTCTCACCAGCGGGGGTTGAAATGAGGGGAGAATTAGGAAGCTAGCGGAGTGTGTGAGGGGAATGGGAGCGTGGAAAGGGGGGGACCTCAGTGCATTGGGATGCATTTTATGCAAGGGCTTGCAAATAGGCTTGAAAAAGCAAATAAATAGAATTGGTTTGCTAAGTAAAGCTGTTGGCAGTGGTGCAGAGCACTGGGGGTGGGGGGGGAGTGTAGCACCAGCAGCAGCGTGTGGGACAGTAGGCTTTATCAGTGTGCTGCTCAGGGCCCCTGGGAACACCCTGCATAAGACTCCCCCATATGCTGAGGGTATGGGCCAGCCCATTCCAATTATTAAGCAGAAATGGGTTTAGGCTTCTTTAAGAAGCCCTTGTTATATAATCCAGTGAGTCATTTGTGTCTCTCTCGCTCTCTTGATCACTCTTTTGTACCCCCCTCATCCTCAAATGCTCTCACCCCATTACCCCCCCTTCCCCACCCTTGTCTCTCTGGAGAGGATGTCACACTTCTCCCTCCTCAATTTCATTTGTGCGTTTCATATGAAGTGGAACGTACTGGAAATCTGTGTGTGTGTGTGTGTGTGTGTGTGTGTGTGTGTGTGTGTGTGTGTGTGTGCGCGTGTGTGTCTGTGTGCACAAACAAATTGGCACCCTTGGGTGCACGTGTGTGTGTGTGTGTGTGTGTATGTGTGTGTGTCTGTGTGTTTGTGTGTGTGTGTGTGTGTATGTGTGTGTGTGTGTAAAAGGATCGCTCCTGCTAGCCCCATCAGTATGGTGGCCTAGCGCTGTCTAGACGTCTATTTGATAAGTCCTCCCGGGACACTCTACACCTCTTCCTCCAATTCTTTTATCAGCGCTCCTGTTAGGACCTCACACATGCCAGAACTCTCTCTCTCCCTATCTTACACACACACACACACACACATACGCACACACACACCCACACACATGCGTGCACACACACACACACGCCTGCACGCAAATACGGCAGCTGATTATACAAATATTTCAAGAAGCCATCAAGGGAAAAGGAAACAATTCACATCCCCCATAGTCCCAAAGCAAGGTTTGTGTGTCTTCCATAAGCATGTGTGCATTTATGCGTGTGTGTGTGTGTGTGTGTGTGTGTGTGTGTGTGCATGTGTATGTGTGTGTGTGTGTGTGTGTGTGTGTGTGTGTGTGTGACTCTCTCCCTTTTTACTGATTTTAAGATCAGGCTGTGGCGTATGCAGCATAGACATCCACAGACAGGATATAGAAGTTCCTCCAACATAGCAACTCGCAGCTGATTGGCTGAGAGTTGGGCAGCCCAGCGCACGCCATTGGTGGGTTTGTTTAGTGCGAGACGGAGAGATGTTGGGCCAGGCCGACGTGTGGGGTCCAGATAGGCTCTGAAACATAGCAACAAGGGTGTGTGTGTGTGTGTGTTTCACTGAGTATGTGCAATGCATGCCAGATGTGGTTATATATTGCCAAAAAACCTAATGAGATATACAGGTGTATGCGGGAGGTCGAGTGGAGTTGTCTCGGTTGTGTCTAAAGCATTAAGACGGTAAGTCCAGTAAGCTGCTGTCCTGTTTCTGACTGCAGGTAAACACACAGTTTCACTGAGGAGACCTTTCAGTAGGAGCAGGTTGTATGATTTGTGTGAACGTCTCCACTGAATGCAGAGAGCTGCCTTACAGTCTGCTGTGTTCACACACACACACTCCACTCTCCCTCCTCTGCCATACAGTCTCTGTTCACGTGGCCACTCACACACTTTGTCCAACAACAATTGAACACAAAATAAGAAATCATAGCAGTCTTTCACTCTATGTGTAGTAAGTATGCTTCCATCTAACCCAAGCTTCATATTTTGCTCACCAACCCCCCCCCCTTGTTCTGTGTGCTGGGTGCTCTGTGTTCTGTGTCTCTCCGTCTCTCCCTCTTCCCCAGATCTCTCTGTTCCTTTTCTCAATCCCTGCTTCTTCTCAGCTGCTGACCAGAGACAGGAGGTGTTAGGAGGGGACATACTGGCCTAGTTCCCTTGAGTGCCCTGTCCTGAAGGGACCTGTGTGGCTGGAGAATGTATTGGCTCAGCCCCTCCGGGCCAGAGTGCTCACTGGGAGTCGGTCGGAGATGTAATCCAGGAGCGGGATTGGAGTGGATCTCCCTGGGAACATCCCTGGCCCTGCGGCCATAATCCATCCTAAACACATCTCACACTTAGTGGGATAGGACACCTGCTGTTCTTGCCACAGCCAATGGCAGGCTCTTGGACTTGCTCTGTATCCACCCCTAGCTGTCTCTCTCTTCCTTTGCTTTCTCTATCTTTTCTCCACTCTCCCTCGCTTCCTCTATCTCTCCCCTGCTCTCCCTCTTTAACTGCTTATCTCATTTATAGAGAGTATTATGCCACTGTTACACAACCGTGTCTAGCTATACATCTATATGGGTGTGTGTGTGTGTAAACTTTGCTTATTGCCGTGTAACCAGGCTAAGACAGGTGTATCTCCCTCTAGGAACATGAAATATGTACAAGAAATATACAAATATACAAGAGGGACAGAGAGAGGGACAGAGAGAGGGAGAGAGAGAGAGAGGGAGAGGAAAAGAGAGAGAGAGAGAGTAATGAGGCCGAGAGTACTGACAGCCCTTCAGATTTAAGAGTGGGATGTGTGGAAGCGAAAGAGAAAAAAGGCAGCTGGAGAGATAGGGAGAGAGGGAGGGAATGAAAGTGCGCATAAGAGCACATCCATTAGCAGGGGGAGAGCTGGAAGCAAGGCCAGGAGGGGCTATATTAGACCTGAGAGGAAACAGACATGACAGATGATCAGCAGAGATATGAACCAGCAGGAGCACAAGAACATGTACATTAGGGATGGAGAAAGAGAGAGAGAGAGAGAGAGAGAGAGAGGGAGAGAGAGAAGGGCAGAAGTGTAGAGGTCCAGTCCAGTAGAGTGGTGTAGGGGCCTGGAGGTGTGTGAGATGGACACGGCTGGTTTAAGGAGCGGAGCTGGAGCTGCTGGGATACAAGCAGAGCAGGAAAGTTGGAAGCTCCGCGAGGGGAAAATAGTTTTGAGCGTTCCAGAAAACTGGAGTCCCCCCACCACCACCTCTCCCTGCAGTGGAAAATAGAAGTGGGCTTCTTGAGGTGATTAATGGTCAGCTGCCTAGTGTGTGTGAATGGGTGTGCATGTGTATGTGTGTAAATGTAAATGTGTGAGTTAATTTGCCTGTGTGTGTGTGTGTGTAATCAAGTGGTCTTGTATTCTTGTTATACTTATTTATATATTAGTGTATGTCTGTGTAGGTTGTGGTACCACACAAAGCCACCACTGTCTGTGTTTCATGATACTGAAAAATACCTACACGCACACACACATTAAGTTAAACATCTGCGGAAGTGAGATGTGTCAGGCTCTCATGGGCTCTCTACTGTTTAGTCTCCTGTGCAAAGGATGGATTAGTTTTGCTACCACACACACACATACATACACAGAGAGAGAGAGAGAGAGAGAGAGAGAGAAGGAATGCAATGCAGAGGAGTCTGCAGACATAGCTCTTCATTCATTCACTCATTCATAATGCTAACAATAGCTTCATCCAATTTGAACAGAGAGAGTCATGAAGGCAAATCATCCCCGTGTGGGAGAGCAGCCTACAGTAATCCACTCTAAAATACTGGAGTGCACATGACATAGTCCATTAGCTCAGCATAGTTAATAAACCATACATGTGGAGGCAATCCATAAGTCAGTAATTGCCATGAATAATAGATATTTCTGATTGATAAAAGCTCTAATGGGTCAGTACCAGCAGTGCTCCAGCAGAACAGAGTCTGAATGCTCCCTAAAGCCCCTGGGCCTACTTCCCCTTCCCACTGCGTTACCCCTTCACAAACACCCACTCATTTAGAGTTCCTCTTCTGGCTATAAAACACACACACTCACACTCTCACACACATGCACACACAGACATCCCTTATCTTTTGATTACAGAGGACCCCTTGCAGTGATATTGCATAGCTAAGAATGCTGAGTCATCTTGTAAAGGCTGCAAACACACACACACACACACACACACACACACATGCATGCATGCATGCACACACACAATTTCCATATGTGTTTCCTCTCTCATACCCATCTGTTCCCTTTCACACACACAAGTTGCTTCCTACTTTGACATAAACTGTATCACTATTGGTATGACTGACACATGCATGTGATACAACAGAAGGCAAAAGGGAAAAAGAGAGAAATAAAGAGAAGTGTGACTGAGCTGTGTGTGTGTGTGTATGTGTGGTGTTGTGGCCGGCCAAGCATGTGGGGGTCAGCTGAGCGTCTCAATGGACTATGGCTCGGGCCAGCACTGGCTCTCCTCCAGCCACTAAAGAGCTCTTTCAGGCAACTTGGGCCCAACAGTGCACATCTTTGCTGGGCCGGCCACTGCACCGCACTGGGGCCCGTGTGGTTGGTCCACTGGAGTGCCATTCAAACCATTACACTGAGATGCCTCCTGTGTATTTGTCTCGTTGTGACATGTTTATGACCACATGAACAATGCACACACACACACACACACACACACACACAATCATGTGCGGCCCAGAGAGGAAACGTAAAGCCTGACTGTAAGTGGCCAGCCCGCGGTCAATCAGGCGCCTGTGTTGGAGATGGTGTTTGCATGACATGTTTGCACACAGGGCGGCTTTGTTTGGTTGGGCTATCTTCTCTCCCCTCGTCACCACCCTTCTCTTCCCCATTCTCTTTTTGTTTCTCCCTCTCTCTCTGTCCAAATATACCTCTTCCACATCCCCCCACCCACCCTTCTCCTATGGTCCCTGGGGAACTGGCTGTGGATTTAAAAGTAGCTACAAAGGCTCTATAGATTTCTCACTAGGTCCTTTAGTCTTTCTCAAACTCTATCTCGCTATTTGGCCTTCCCTCACTATCCTTGGCTTTTTTATCATTTTCTCTATACTTTTGCCATACACACACACACACACACACACGCGCAGCCACATGCACACATACACGCACACACACACACACACACACACACACCTATCGTATTTGTCTCTCCTCACTTGTTGTCCCTGAGGGGTGTAGAGTGCTGTGGTGGGCTGGCGGTGAGGATGCTATAATTAGCCAGGGTGGCAGGCAGGGTGAGGTGTGGATCAGCCCCATTCTGGGAGGAGTGGGCCCTCTAGGAGCCGCTGAGAAACAGCTGAGTGCACAGGAACGAATGTGTGCTGTACACACACACACGGACACACACACACACACATATACGTAGACCTGCACAAACACACAGACACACACTTGCTTGTGTGCAAACACATGAAGAGCCAAGCTCTTACAGGTTTGTGTAGACGGCAGCTTACATCCCTCAGGTTTGATGGGGCATTTGGACAGGATGAAAGGAGCCTGGGGACTAATTAAAAACAGTCCAAGACCACGGATATCCATCTGACAGTTCTGGGCCAAGTGAATGCGAGGCCGTATATAATATACATATGAAGTATTTAGCATGTCCTCCAGAAATCGCATCGCATGCACAGTAAGCAATGGACAAATCAGCACTGTCACGGCTGATGCTCACACACACACACACACACACACACACACACACACACACACACACACACACACTTGTCTGTCTATCTGGCCTTGTAATAGTGCAAGTGAGGGGCCCAGCACGTGAGTGGTGTGAGCGGCAAACGGGAGGTGTGAAGCAGTGAAGGCCGGCTGTGGGCCACAGTGAGTTAGTGTTCCAGCTCTAATGAACGTGCTGAAATAGAGCTCCTTTCTCCCGCACCCGCCCCGCTTCCCCTCGCCTGTTTACTTCATTTACTCTTAATGAGTGGCGGAGAACACCACCCTGTGTGAGAGGGGGGAGCAAAAGAGAGGGAGAATGAAAGAGAAACAGACAGAAAGAGTGAGGGATTGAGACGCTCAGATGAAGGCTATAGTGTGTCGTCACGTCATGGAATATTCTCTTTTAGATTTCCATTTTTATGTGGCATCGCTTAACAGACAAACTTTTCCACTAAAGCACTCATTTCCTCCCCGGACCACGTGAGGCTATTATGAGTAAATTTCCACCCTACTGTATATGGTGTTTATCTTAGCCTGCCCATGTTTGGTATTCCATGTCTTCACCTCCACCCCCCCACACACACACAAACACACACACACACACACACACACACTCTGCTCTTTGGTGTCACTGACAGGGCTGTCACTCAGGGAGGCCACACTTAAGACTCACTTTTCAAAGATGCACCCCTGTCTCCTCCAATTCAACTCCCAGACCCAGACAACCAGGAACTATTCAGGTTTTGAAAGGAAACCGCATGAGCTGGGATTTTGAGTCTGGAAAAGTACAAAAGCTTGTGTGAAAGCATTACTGTATTACTGTAACTTGTATGATGAGGGCTAATTGCTGTAAACTACCTGTGTTTCCTATATTTTTAAGGTGTATTTTCCTGCTGTAAGAAGTAAAACAACTCTTTCTAAAGGCCTTCCAAGCTTGTCTTAACTTAGAAGTCAATAACTAAGATGGACAACATTAAGTTTTTAAAACAAATTATTCATCAGTCTATTTCAGTCACCACTTTTATTGTTAACGCAAACACAGGCTAGTTTTAGACAACAGCTCATAGTCTATTTTCCACACAGGAGAGGCTATTTCCATGCTCTTTATCCCACAGTAGCACAGAGCACTAGTGGGTTGAGAGGTGCCGCTATGTGTCCATCAGCGCAGTGCCGCGTTCCAGGCCCCCCGATGGCCTTGGATGAAACCACAGGGTCCGCGGCCCATGCTCTTCCCACGCAGGGAGGAGCGCGTGCACTTCCCTCGGCCGCGTCCCAACACCAAACAAATCGTTGAAATACATCCTTCTTTGGTTGCAGATGCTCGCTCACTGCCAGGCCCAAACACACACACACACACACACACACACATTTGCAGGCCTTTGAGCTGCTCACTGTCCGTTCAAGAAATGGGACGGCTGTTTTAAAACATGTGGCCCGCCGCTCTGCGTTTCAAAAACATGGCCGCCGCTTCGACAAACATGGCAAGGTTACACTAACCTGAACGACGGCAGGGCAAACACGAGCGCTCAGCTGCGGTGCACCCCTCCCCACCAGCGGAGAACACAGCCCCTCATTCATCCCAGCCCCAACCAACCACAGCGTGGCATCACACGCCCTTAATAGACATGGGGTTAAAAGAAGGCCATTGAAAGGAACCTGTAGGTCACAGCTATATTTATAAACATTACTTTGCACATTTTTTTGTGTCCTGACCGTATATCCTGTAATTTAACCTAGGCATACACACACCACTCCTGGGCAAACATCAGCTCACAAAAGAGGACAGTGCTCCACTTCCTTCTTTCTCTCAGGCTGTATGATGAGCCAGGGACCAGTAGAGTAGGGCTGACCTCTTTACATTGAGAAGGAGGCAGCTCTCTCAGTGCTTTTTGTAATCTCATTACCCAGACATTTGTTGTTTGTTGACCTCCATATGGACATAGAGAAATGGATTTTTAGAGCAATTCTATCGATGTGACTTCTTTAAATGTTAAATTCATGACTGTTATTTGAGTCTTGCCTACCTTGAGTCTAGTAGTCTAGCTTGTTTTTCTGGCAGTGATTTTTACGAATCGTGTTTATGTTTTGTGGCCCTCAGGATTGAGCACTTGTGAATGCAAAGAAAACAGAAAAATCAACTTTTCTACTTTTTCATGTATTGAGTGAAGAGGGTTATCTTTTCACTAAGGCGTTTCACTTTATCAGCAGGTTTTCATTTGATTACACTATGATTATTTAAAAATCTTACACAGCATCAAGGACTCCAGACTCCGAGGAGCTGGATCAGTAAGTGATCCTTCCTTGGCCCCTGCACTATGTAGCATTTTGGACAATTACCAGTTCTTTCTGCTCTTGGTGTTTACCCCTAGCACACTACCTAAGGGGTGAACTCCGAGTTCTTTGCTCAAGGTCTCATCTGATAGTGTTTGACACTGATGAAAATGAAGATTTGTATAAAACAACGTGAGATTTCAGAGGTAGCCTACAGCACTGTGAAAGGAAACTAGTTTTGGTAGGCTATCGTCTGTAAATTGAATATGAATGACAATGTCCCCCCACCTACATTTCTGGCAACTGCACTCTGTAGTTCCATGGTTTAGGTCCGAAATGTCATGAACAAAATGTCATCAACGTTAACACCAGACTACAGCTAAAATGTCATTATCAACCCTAACACCAGATGTCAGCTAAAATGGTAACTGTATAGTTCAGTTTGCTAATTTTACACAACATGCCTGCTGCTTTGATTCTGTTCTGTTTAACACTGGCTGTATGGCCTTATACTAAAAACGCATTGAATGTCAGTAGGCCTGCACACAAAACTGCAGTATAGTTCTTTTGTTACCATTTGCTATACCTATGCTATCTTTTAGCATAGTTTGTAGAATGTATTTTGTAGTACGCAAGGCTAAGCACTGCTCTTTGTTAATGGCCTTGTGTGTTAGCAGAGAGCTGTGCTCTGGCTGTGCGTGCTTCACCTCCCAGACTGCCTCTCGACTCCTCCGCCAGCTGCTGCCCCTCAGGCCTCAGCCCTTGTGCCAACACCAACATCCTCTTTCTCCCCTTCCCCTCTCTCCTTCTCTCCCTTGCTCTCTTTCCACCTCTCACTCCGCTCTGGCCTGCCAGTGTCCCAGGGTCCCTGCTGGAGTAAATTAGCATCCCACTGGCTCACCTCGAAAGCTTTCCATTTGGCAGTGTTACTGACGACCACACCTTCCCCTGCCATAGGATCCTTACCAGGTGTGTGTATGTGTATACTTATGTGTGAAAGACCCATTCACTCTGGGTGCTAATGTACCAAATCCAGTACATTATTCCAGAAGAGGAATTCTTATTGGTTAACGGCTTCTCTACAGCTTCTGTATGCAGTGGAATGTTTCTGTGTCTCTCCTGCACATTCAAAGGTCTAGTAAAACTACCTGCCAGCACACAAACCTCTCAAAACATGATTTACAACCGGACGGGAAGGTATTAACCACTCATTTCACTGTCATTTCCAATGGACACAGGTCTGCTCTTACACACACTGCCTTGCTTTGAAATGCAAACTTTTTTGGAATGCAGTCATTTCCCCTCGTCAACATGACTCTTTTCCTCCGCGCTGATTAGTGTGCCGGACAGCCTTGATTGTGACAGGTGGTGGGTACATTTGGCTCTGCTTCCTGTCAAGCAAGGTTCCGGGCAGACCTTTAGTGAAGGCTGTCGGTCTGTCTGTCTGTCTGCTGTTGGGAAATGAAAACCTTGCCAACGTCCAAGAGATATGTGGTGTGTGTGTGAGTGTGTGTATGTGGGTTTGGCGATCAGCAACGCTATCAAGGAGTTTTGTTCATGTGAGTAGCCGCAGGCCTTGGGACCGCCGGCATGGGTCAGGCACGTGTCATCAGAACACCACGCACCCTGAGTCAGCGCTACAAAGGGCATCACCGCAGGGGATGAACCACTCAGAGTGGGGTCGGTGTAGACTCTCACAAAATTGGCCCTTGCATTGATTGTGTACATTCTTCAGCAGATATGGTTCTTGTGGAGGACGAAGGTGGTTGCTTTTGAAGTAGGAACTAAAGCTTTTATTAACAATATTTTAACAGTATTAAATAAAGTGTGATCCAACTGACAACTTTAATTTAGCGCCTACGGAGGACATTTTGGTAAACACTGATCATAGTAATTAATAAAAACAGGACCCCACAGCTGAAGACCAAACATTCTCAATTTTCTGTGAGAAGATCAAGCAAGACTTCTCTCTGTGGGCCTGCCAAACGTGTTTTACCTTGTGTGAGCCATGTGACGGATCAGAACCTCGGTCCAGACCCCAACCTGTCGGAGAGAGCCAACCTCAGGAAGCCAGCAACAGTAAAAAAAGAGGGAAAAAAAGTAAGAAGTGTTTCCAGCAACCACACACAGCCTTATAAGGCCCACAAGTGCCAAATCTGCTCAAGCAGAATACGGTGTGGAATTCAAAGTGCCGAAAATAAAGTCAACATTTATCCTGCATTGAAGAACCCTCCTGGCCCCTCTTTCGCTCCGCAAAATCAAAGGGGAGCAAAATGGAGGGATGAAAAAAGAAGGAGAGGAAAAAAGAGAACCTGGGGCTGTTTTGACAAGGGTGGCTGAATGGGAACGTTATGGCTGGAGCCATGGAGTATAAGGCCTGTGGTTGGCTGTGTCCAACCTCTGGAACCTGTTGAGAGAAGCAATGAGAAAGCAAAGCTGCAGGAGAAGTGAGTGGGTGGGGTGTCTCTACATGCTCAGGCCTGACACAGGGAAGTCCCTACATACACATATACAACAGAACAGTATATTAGTATAGAGTTTTATGGCTGATAGTGTGTGTGTGTGTGTGTTAGAGAGATAGTGTGTTGGAAAGTGCATTGAGATGGGCTATCTCTGTATAGGGCATTATTGTGGCGTGAGTTCACCAGGCTGATGGTCAGATGACTGATACTGTGAGACCTGTTGATGAGTGTCTGTGGCCCAAATTTGAGTGATCAGACAGAATGGTAGCTAGTTCTCTGAAGCCTAGCCTGCATGCATGCACTATGACACTCTGATTGTGTCCATGCAGGCCTATGTCTTGTCAACCAAGACATTACAAGATTTGCCAAGAGCAGTGAAGGGGGCTGTACTGTCACACACTGACATATACCCGTTTCGCCAGGCAAACTGAGCACAATATAGGGCACCCCTGAGCCATCTGGGTTTTCCTTTCATGTTTTCTTAATCATTCTAGCCATTTTCTGACCTTTTCATGATACAGTATGTTCACTTTATTTGATTATTATTGGCCTCTTCATCTCTCGGGACTCACAACATGCCGTGCCTGGCGTGTGTATCAGACACAAATACTGATGACAGAGATACACATTTCTGCTGTATGTTTCTGGCTGCAGAATGGAAAGAAACTTTTTTTTCCAAACAATTGGATTTCTGATTAAAACCGGAGGGCTCATGCGCCTCACGTTTTAATAACTTGTATGGAGCAGTGTGTCATAATATTGAACGGGCGTCACTCGCATGCTATCGATTTTGCCATTATTGTGCTTTCAGAAGTCAGATGTCCTGAGATGTGGCTAATGTCAAATCCACCATACACACACACACACACACACACACACACAACTCTGCACATTGCTGGCGTCCCCCTAGAGAGTGTGAGTTGATAAAGAATGTAAAGATGGGTTGACCTCTGACCGCTATAGATTAGCCAGGCCGAGCTGTCAGCAGAGCTCATCTCCACTTCTGATGATGGCTGGGCTACTCACACTAAAGAAGGTCCAAGGATGGCCCTGACTGACAATGAGCTAGTCCACTGCTACAGCCTTCTCTCTCTGACTGTCTGTTTCTCTTTGTTTCTCTCTCTCTCTGTCTGCATATGTGCAGTTTTTGTGTTTTGTCTCTGTGTGTGTGTGTGTTTGTGTTTCTCTTAGTTTGTCTGTCTATGTATGTGTGTGTGTGTGTGTGTGTGTGTGTGTGTGTGTGTGTCTGTGCACACTCTATTACGTACTGTATGTCTGTTTCATGTTACAAACCATTAAGGACAGAAAATAGACACAGACACATTATTTAGAGGTTCTGACCTTGGACTGTAGTGTTGGCTGATTTCCTACTAGCAGGGTGAGTGTACATGTTGTGGGAAGAGCGTGTGCAGAGATAGGACTGATAGGAATGTCAGGACATTTGCTTGAAGGACAGAAGGATGTCGCTAGAATGGAGCCATGTCCTCCAGACAGAAGAAATGACTTCAGGATCACAACCAGTGATATCACTGCACATGCACATGGGGTGACAAAGGCCACTCCTTGTTCTGTTAAGCTTTGGTTGTCTTTTATTTTGTCTTTGTTTTTTGTCTAATCAAACTTGGCTTTTACCGTCAAATGAACCTCTTTGTTGAGGTTCATTTGGTCTTCAAAGATCCTTAAATCATTTGTATAGTCTGAGAATTTAAAACTTGAACTAAAACATCTCCTGTACATATACATCTCCTATACATATGCAATAATTCCCATCTAATGTTATGATAGTGTGGGAGCTCTTAGATGTACGCTATAGTGTACCTGATTAGACTTCTTCAATATCTCTCTCCCCCTCTCCTTCTCTGTCTCGCTTTCTCTTCCCTCTCTCCTCCTCTCTCTCTTTCCCTCCCTTGCTGTGTGGTTTGAACAGGCCTGGCTCAGGTTTTTTTTAGTGCTTGAGATGTAATGTTGAAGACTTATGGGGTGGTAAAAGCCTTGCCCAGGGTTGGCACACTAGGGTGGCAGCAAGCTCATTATCACTTTATTATTCTCTCACTCTGGTTCTAATTTATTTAGCACAAACACACACACACACACACACCCAAAATAACATGCAGTACACAAAGTATACACTTACACAAAGTCATTGAAATTCTGCATACAGAACCCACCAGTGCATTCCTTGCACACATCAAGCCTAGCGATGCAACACACACAAACGCACACACACAGCAACTCAACACACACAAGCATACACACACAACAACTAAACACACACACACACCGCTCCGGTCATTCTTTTTTCTCCTTCTTTTCCTTCCCTATTCCAACCATAGCTTTCACCAACAAACAAATACATTCAAACAAAGTGGCAAAGTGATGACTAAGTGATGACCATCATGACTAAAATCAGCACCGCCTCCCAAACCTCTCATTTGAACAATATTCTCCTGTCTGTTAGTTAATATTTCTCATCCCCTTATCTGAAGTGGTGTTTAAACTAGAGTCAGTCTGCCATGTGCTTTCACGGTCCGCTAGGCTTGTTCTGCCCACTGTCTGTGGAGGCACAGATGGTTCTGCATACATTGGTGCCCACGCAAACTCAAATATTTGAGGCCTGGGTGAGCCTCTTACATAACCACTTGGCATTTGGCCCGCTATGCATTGTCTGACTTTTTGACAGGTGAAATAAATGGCAACATTTAAATGGCATTTGTCAAAATGAAGTGTTTACATAAGCCAAAACAGGAAAATAACAGTGCCAAACACATTCTCATGCAGTATTGTGTAGTACAGTACTAGTATACTGAAAACTACTCGGTACTACTACTAGCCTACCTCTGATACTCTTTATCAATAATAACTAAATACTTGCAAGAAATGTTTGAAATTTGGAATCACAAAAGACCCCTATATCTAGAGCTCAGTCTCAGTTGTGTCTGAATGAGTGTATATATGTGTGTGTGTGTGTGTGTGTGTGTCAAGTTCAGTCTTGATAGGCTGAGGTTTTGACTGGGAATTATGGGCTGTCAGCTTAAGTATGGTCTGACTACCACTCTACCTTTTCTACCTCTCCTTCCGTCTTACTTTCAATCTCTTTCTCTTTGTAACTCCTCACTTAATTTCAACACAACTACTACAACTTATGACCCCAATCATGCCTACAGGACTTTGGGGTCCTCTAGAGTGGTGGTCATTGCTTAGACCATGATGAGCAACATCTTATGTGGCTGACAGGTCTGTGTGCCTGTCCAAAATGGACTGGAGGGTATCGAGTGAAAACCCACAGTGAGTAAGTCAGTCAATGAAGTAAAGTAGTGAGGAAGGTAAGAGTTAGCCTAAGAGCTAGGCTAAGAGAGTGGCAGCCTGGAGCTAGTGTAGGAGCTAGGCTAAGAGTGTGCCAGCCTGGAGCTAGTGTAGGAGCTAGGCTAAGAGTGTGCCAGCCTGGAGCTAGTGTAGGAGCTAGGCTAAGAGTGTGCCAGCCTGGGAGGAGGGGGATTTGAAGTGATGGACCCACTTCACTGGGGGAGTTGAGCATTTCTAACGGCTCAGAAAAATCCACGCTTGAGCGGCTCCAGGGTTATACGAGGCTGGCATAATTACCATGGCCCTGACTGCCCCTGCTGCCCTTCATTAGGGATCTCCAAATTGGGGAAGCTGTGGGAAAAAACGGCTCTTGACGAAAGCACAGGGGGGACGTCTTTCTGAGTTTAAGGAGAAAGACTGGAGCTAATGATAAAAAGAAGTTTGCCTGTCTGGGATGAAAAGCGCAAAAATTTAAGAATGTGTCCTGAAAAGGCCTTCAAAGGACTGTGAGGCTGACAGGAGGACAGTGACAAGAATCTACTTAACCTTCTTTACACTGACAGGTTGTGCCAGCCATACATCACTATATGAAAGTTATCCAGACACAGAGAAAAGTTTGAACAAAATAATTCTTTATTTCTGCGAGAGAAACGGATATTTGTGAAGTTCCACTGATAACATACTGTAGTTCATGACAAATGGAAACTCTACAACCAATACAAACTATCAGAACAGATACAACCAAATATTGTACCGTGGTGGCAGAATGGTAATGGAAGGAAACCTACAAGCCTGAAGCAGGGGTCAGTGTGTGGAAATACTGAGAAAGAGGATTCCCCAAACCCTGTCTGTGACCAGCAGCAGCAGCATGGATCACAGACAGGTGGTGGTGGGATGGCCATGGTGGCCCTGAGATGGACCAGGGGGGTTACTGAAGCCAGGAAGCACATTTGTGAGAAATTTCTGTCCAGCGAACTGGGACACAAGTGACTTTATTGCTCACGCGAGTCTTAGTTAAAATATTTTGACTTTTTTTGTGGCTGTGGTAAACCAGAATACTGAGTGCTGGTGTTAGTTGGTAGCTGACGGTAGTGGTCGTGTTGTGAACACTGTTTCCCCACACATTCAAAACCGCCCCTCACCCCCCCCCCCCCAAAAAAAGGAGACATTCACACAAAAGGAAGAAGGAAGAAGCGGAGCTGGAGAGGCGCAGCCAAACATTCAGTGTGTGTTTGAGTGTATATTGCTAACCTGTCACACCTCTTTCTCAGTATTTTAGAGGACAGCGTCACACTGCTTGTGACGGCCACCTTGGACAGGCCTTTAGGTTGTTGCAGGAGAAAGCCATTGTGAGTGCTTTTTAAAAATCAGCTATACTTAAGCCGTTTTGGAATACACCATAAACAGACAAATAACAGTTTTGCTTTTTCAAAACACCTTTTTTCGTACTTTTCTTTTATACACAAAAAACAACAGTCAACAGTACCAAAGAAGCATGCTGGGTTTGTACTTATGTCAAAAGGGTAGGGGAGAGTGTGATACAATTACTCTTTTTATTTTAAATTTTTTTTTAACTCTTTTTTTTTACTCTTTTTATTTTTTTTACATTTTTATGTATAAGTTTGCATTTTTAAATTGGAATCTTTAAAACAAAGCTTTCCTCCATTTGAAGCTGTGCTGGGGTTCTGAGCTCTGGGAGACTCCCGGTTAGGTGAGAATCACCATGTATTCAAACCAGACTGCAAATAAAACTTTGCAGAAACTTTGCACATGAATCAGGAGAACAGACATTGCTATTTAACAGTCCTGAAGAAAAACGAAACAAAAACACAAAACCTTTCCCATCACCTCTTAGCAAAGAAACACACCCATTTTGAGTTGAGAGCCTTCTCTTACAGTGACGGACAGACTCAAGAGGTGACACAGGTGACATTTGGAGAGGAAAGTTAAAGAAAAATTGTATTTTGGTTTGTGTTTAACACCCTTGAGATTTTAAATGCACCTTATTTTAGCTTTTTTCTTGGTTCTGTTTTTCATTTTTCCAAATCCCCACGGCTGAATAAAAAGAAGAAAGAAAACATGTATTTTTCTCTTGTAAACACACTTTTCATACAAAGCCCAGACGCTATACTCTTTGTCCCTGAAACCTGATGGCTGTGTGTGTGTGTGTGTGTGTGTGTGTAGACAACTCAAATGGGAGAACTGCATGCTCCTATGGAGTGGGACATGATTGGTTTTAAACAAAGCACCCTGGTTTTGATCCCCAAAGAATGACAGAGACATTTCTGTTGAGGACATAGCACAAAATCATGTGTTGGGGTGAGGAGCTTAAAAAAATCCAAAGCAGCAAGAAATGGCAATAATGTCTCCAGCTGGATCAGAGTGTGCAAATAAAGACTACAATATCTTAGAAGACTGCACTGGTAGGACACTAGGATACTTGATACTAGGATACTGAATGGGGTTAAATGAAAGAGAGATCAAACAAGTGTGGACAGATGGGGACAATGGCACTAAAAACATACTTGGAAAACAACACAACAACAAAAAAACAAAACAAAATGGCTGACGCAGTTAAACAATCTCTTCTGCTGGCCACCCTATGAGGAGGAGCCCAGTGGGAAAGCCTGCTAATAAAGGTCCAGCAGTCATCCCCACTTATAACACTCAGCCAGGGCTGCTGAATGACAGTTCTTATTCTCGCTAAAGTGGAAGTGTCTATCTTGTGGAGAAAGAAATCTGAATTAGAGAGAAAGTAATCTTCCAATCAGAACTTTATTGTGACAAATAATTATAAGAATGTTGTCTTTAGGTCTTTTTTGTTTGTCAGTATTAGTTCACTACTAAGAACACATAAGCAAAGGGGTACAAAACTGTAACTGGACACCTATGACACCCATGTGTTGAGTTCTCATGGAAACAAGGCAGTGAAAACAAATAGCATGAATCCAATCTAAGTGGCTCCCTTTGAGATGTGTGTTGCTTGGGATTCTAATGGGTCCAAACTGACATCTTTGGTTTCGATGACGGAGGTGACATGACAAGAGGGAACGTGGTGGAGGGATTCGAGAGAAGGAAAGCGCTATGGTGTGGTGAAGAGACTCATCACGACTCAAATGCATCGGGACATGGGATGAAGACAACCTCACAACTTAGTCTCCAGGGTTTTACTAGCGGAACCAAAAAATTTTTTTTCTTGCTCACAAGGAGGCAAATACAAGAATTCCATGTCTTCAAACAACCTTTTTTTTTGTTAAATCTTCCATATATATATATTTTTAAAAAGCCAAACCTGCTTTGACCATAGAACAAAGAGGATCTCTTTCTCTTTCATATATGTATGTATATGTAATACAAAGACATTCAACAGTGAGAAATGCAATAGTTCAAGTATAGAGAGAGGACCTGCTCTGAGGCCCTGGTTTTAAAACAATAATCATAAAACAAAATCAAGGAAAAAAATAAAAAAATAAATAAAAAAAAAATCTAAGCGTTGTAAAGTGTGTCCAGCTGTTCGGGCAGTCACCCAGGAGTGAAGGGTACGGAGTTAGTGAGTTCCTGTCTGCTGGTTCGGAGTGCTGGAGTTCCACCAGCTTGGTCTAACAGATGACCGTGGCAGTGCGCTTACAAACCAACTGCTTGAAAGCGCAAACTGAGAAGCAGGCGGCGGTGGCTGGCTGGGGGGGGTTGGGCTGTACTCATGCAGTGGGTTCGGCAGGGCTCTAGGCCTGGTGCTCTCCTGTTTGAAGCTGGGCAGGTGTGGGCAAGCGAGGGAGTGAGGGAGGAGTGCAGTGGTGGAGGGGGGAGACAAAAGCTCCCATTCAGTCTGATTCCCACCTGTTTATACATACACACCTCTGTCCCTGCAACCATCCCACACAGTTAGTGAAGAAGAAGGGGAAAAAAACAAAAAGCCTGACTCAGCCACCCAGAGGCCTGTGGTGCAGAGGGGGGAGAGACAGAGGTGGGGAGGAGAAAAGGCCCAGCCAAAGAGATCTTTCAGGCTGAGCCTTCTGACGGGCTGGTCACATGCTGCTCTGACATGTGGTTTCCATCAAAGGCTAAGGCTATGGGAAGGTGAAGCCCCACACCACCCACCCTACACACACATCTGGCTTATCTCAGGAGCATGAGCCAGGGCTGGAGCACTGATGGGTGGTGGTGGTGGTCGGTAGGGGCATGAAAGGCTAATGCATGCATCAGCTGGCTCCTGAACAAACTGTGCAGACCAGGCTGGTTCATCCCACCTCCAGCCCAGCGCTTGCTCTCTCTCTCTCTCTCATGGATGGCTGGTGCTGCTGCTAATGAGGAGCCTGCGGTTGATGGGTGTGGTGTGAGGACTGTGGGTATGTGGGTATGTGTGTGTGTGTGTGCACGTGTGTGTGTGCAATCTGAGCTCAGGGCTCATCTGAGATGAGACCCCAACAGCAGGAACACTGCTGACTATGTGCAGCAGGCTAGCATGCACGCACACACACACACGCAGGTGTGTAAGGGTTGAGAGCACATGACTGTGTTAAATACTAGTGTAGAGTGCAGCTCATCATCTGAATGGAGAGATGAGAGTGCGGGATGAAGAGGAAGAAGAGGGGGGAGAGATGAAGAGGAGCCGGCCCACTGCAGGTGGGACTAAAGCCAGGCCCAGCAGCCAAACGACAGGAAGTTCACTTCAATGCTCGCATGGCCAAAATAAAAAGGTACACGGCACAGGGGATCCGTTTGGAGTTGAGTTGTTTTTTTTTTTTAAACGTTTATTGTGCGACATATCTCTCAATCTCTCAACAGGCAGCCCAAATTAATGGTGGACACTGTTAACAAAAGTCAAACACCACTAACAGACAAAAAAAAGCTAGAGTCTGGAGTATCTGTTGAAGAATCAAATCAATGTGTGTGGGGTGATTATCTGTGTGTCTGTGCCACTGAGCGTGTCTGGGCCAGACATCAAACACCTGCTCGACTGTAAATTCAAGTTTTTTTCCATAGTTTGTGTTGGATAAGCACGGAAGCCTCCTTCACGTGCTCAACCTTAGAGCGAGCCATGTACACTGCACTCAAGAGTTCTGAATCCCTCAGGCCTTAGGGATATCTACTAGTCCAGGAAACCCTCCTGGAAACAATCATTAGCATATATGGACACTTAGAAAAGCTTTAAAAAAAGAAAAAGAACAGTCTCTCCAATAGGAGGATTTCATGGAGTTCCTTCACTTGGTAGGCCAGGGAGGTTTCTCTTTTTGGGTTGATGTGTGTTGGGGAGGGGGGGCGGGCATGTTTCTAAATAAGAGGCTGTTCAATAAGTGCTTTCGAGATTGGGCTGTCACCTCTGTGTCTCCCATCTAAATCAAAGCAAACTTCTGAATGTGTCAGCATAGGACTCTTAGCATTAAGCTTTTCTTTCCCTCCGTGAACAAATACTAAAAGATTCTGTGTAATAAAAAGCTACAACCATGTCAAAAAAACAAACAAAAACAAAACAAACAACCCCCTTGGTGGGTATCTCTGCCCCGCACCCCCAAACCCATTCCCACTCAAACTTTGGTCTCTGTACTGGACTGTAACATCGTTTTCTTTGCTGCATCAAACCAAATGCATGGAGACAAACCCAAACGAAAAGAATTCTGCATGTGAAACACAAGAGAAACCAACACTAAAGTTAGAACTGTGGTTAGAAGGGGGCGGTCAGCCTTCTCTCCACACCTCCTCTTTAAGACTCTAAAACAGTCTCATTCTTGTGCCCACTTGCCCTCTTATCAAACGACCCCCCCCCCCCTCCCTCCCCACCCTCACCTGCCACTTTCCCCTCCCCACCTGGGAGACATCTCAGGGAAAGGGTCAGGCTTCCGTATGCTACATTTGTTTTGCTTCATTAGTCTGCTCTTTAAAAACAAAATAAACAAAAAAAGAAAACAACAACAACAAAAACAAAGGAGAGCAGGAGACTGAGCTGATGCTACCCACTCTTTCCATCTTAGCATAGTGAGAGAGGAGCAGGCAGGACCAGAAGTCCCAAACAGAAAGGCATGAATGTGACAGAGAGGACTGAACATATCTATGGAGGGAACACAAAGCACACATACAAAGGAGAAAGCACAAAGAAAAAAAAAAAGTCCCAGCTGGAGTTTAGGTAGCAGCAGGGTAGGGGAAGGGGAGGGTCAACCTGAACTCGGGTCTTTTGTGTCCTTCTGTTTTTTTTTTGTTTTTTTTCACATTCACAAACATTTAAAACTTTTTTTTTTAAACTTTTCTCCTTGTGCAAATCAAGCAGTCTTTAGAAAGAATGCCCTCCGAAAAAAATTGTTCTCGTAAAAATATATATAACTCCAAGGTGGCTAACGTGTGTGTCGCAGCAAGTGTTCAAGAGTTTCTCTCTCTCTCAGCCTCCCTCCTAGGAGGATTCGAGTGGCCCCTGCACCCCGCCCTGAGGGTGGGTGCGTGTGGGCCGGGTGGGGGTAGGTTAAGGGTGGTGGTGGAGGGGGTGGGTGGGGGTGTTAAGTTTGGGTCGGAGGGAGGCTTCATCTGCGTGCTGTCGTGGAGGAGGGCATCTGTGCATACACAGGGTAGGCCAGGCGCACGTTGAGCGAGTCGTTGTGCTGGACCAGAGACGTCTGGTGGTAGTGCAGCACCAGCTCCTTCAGGCTGCTGTACAGGTTGTAGGGCTCGGCAAAGCCGTAGCCCCGCGGCGTGCTGTAGATCACACAATGCTTCACCTCACCGTCCACCCTGCACGCGCACACACACATGCACACACACACACACACACACACACACACACACACACACACACACACAGTTAGATTGCAACATTTGCAACATATATGGCTAGTATATGGCTAGTAAGTGTACTCACACTACTGAGCAGTGGAATTACTAGGGGTTTCATTAAGTGTACTCACACTACTGAGCAGTGGAATTACTAGGGGTTTCATTAAGTGTACTCACACTACTGAGCAGTGGAATTACTAGGGGTTTCATTAAGTGTACTCACACTACTGAGCAGTGGAATTACTAGGGGTTTCATTAAGTGTACTCACACTACTGAGCAGTGGAATTACTAGGGGTTTCATTAAGTGTACTCACACTACTGAGCAGGCGTAGCAGCCCTTCTTGCTGCTCTCCCGGATCAGGAAGGCTCCGTCAGGTTTGCCCAGTAACAGATCCTCAGCCTGCGTACGGTTCAGGTCTCCCACAAACCAACTCTTCTCGTCGTAGTGGGGCAGGTTCTCGTCCTCCTCGCTCACAAAGTATGCACTGCGCACAAGACACAGGGGTCAGTACAATGGACATGTTGCACAATTAATACACATTGCATCCACCTGCACACATCAGCCATGACTACAGATAAAAAGATTTGTGTCCATTTGTGAAGGGGACCTCGCTTTTTTCACATGTGACAGAAGTGTGGCAGTATGTAGTGCTGTAGTATGCTTCTGTGAATGTGTATGCAGAGTGGGAAGAGCGGGGTAAGTGGTGGGTCCTTACAATGTATTTGCCATGTGGACAACATGCAGTGTGTGGCTACTGATCTGACTGTGTGTGTGTGTGTGTGTGTGTGTGTGTGTGTGTGTGAGAATGAGACACGCGTGTGGAGGGTGAGGTGGCGCAGAGTGTGTGGTGGAATCCCAAGGCCCCGGTGTGCTACAGACCCGTGGGCTGAAAGGAAGGACCCCCCCCCCACCTCAGTAAATCAACTCACTCGTCTGTGTTCTCATTCTTGATCCCCAGCCAGTCGTTAATTCGTTTCTGACGCACGCCTTTGTGATTGAGCCAGCTGCAGGGAGGAAGGGAGAGAGAGAGAAAGATGGGGGGGGAGAAATTACTACTGATACATAGGGGAAAAAACACACACACACACACACACACACACTCCACCCTTCTCATGTGTAATTAGTTGGGAGTGTGCATCTCCCCATCCTGACACTCTTAGCTATCCTCACACGCCAGTCCACCACACCCTAAATCCTACTGGCCAGACTAATTACACCCACTAGAGTTGTGAGCATCAAATTACTTATCGGAAACATTTCTTTCTCCAACATTTCATCCCCCAACCCTTCAATCCACCCAGCCCCCCCCCAGGACCCCTCATGTCTGAAGCCCCCCCACTCACACAAGGTACTGGTCCCTGATCTTGCGCAGCTGGATGAGGTCTGGTTTCAGGCTGTTCATCTTCTTGTCGGTCTCGCGGTTGTCCAAGGCCTGGGTCTTCAGGTCCTGCTCCAGTCGGATCTTGCTGTCGTGGATCTCCCCCAGCCGAGACTTGAGCTTCTCATAGTTCATCATGATCCTGGATTCACAAGGAGGGGTGCACACAGGCAGGGTCAGCACTGACACACACACACACACACACACACACTACTAGGAACCAACTGACTGGCAAATGCCATCTGGTGCCACTGACAGCCCATCCTATGCTCGGGAGGAGGCCACTGACTCACCGCTCAATCTCCTTGTCGTTGCCCTCGCGGCGGAAGCGCTCGATGTACTCTTTGCTGTAGCGCTCCTGCGTGTGGCACTGCTCTTCGAAGATCTTGATGGTCTCGTTAAAGGCCTCGATGGCCGTCCGCTTCATCTGAATCTCCTGCACAGGCACAGGGAGAAGGACAAAAAAACCCCAAAACATTAAGCACCCACTCCAATATAGAGACAGTGTGTGTGTGTGTGTGTGTGTGTGTGTGTGTGTGTGTGTGTGTGTCTGTCTCGCAGGCGTTCCATACCTGTGAGGTTTTGGTGTACTCTTCATAGAGCCGGTCGTACTCTTTACTCTTCTCCTGGTACTGATTGTGATACTCCTGCAGCTTCTTCCCCACAGCATCAATGTTGTCCTCCTTCACCAGCTGGTCCTGCACAGGGAGGAAGAGAGAGAGGGAGAGAGAGGGAGTGCAGACAGGGTTGTTATTGATATTCACCACTGAAACCATGATGTACGGGGTTGAGGAAAACTGCTCACAGTGGCGTAGATTTTGCTTACAGTGCGGGGATATTTTTTTCCAGGAATCATTAATAAGAGTGCAGGTCCCCTAAAGCAGTGGGGCTCCTGCTGGTGTGTGTGTGCGTGTGTGTGTGTACCTCTGAATAAT